>JAWMAR010000230.1:3026913-3050337 GCA_036785375.1 Leucoraja ocellata
GATGAACAGCCAGTTGTCGTGGTGCATATTGGCACCAGCGATATAGGTAAAAAAAGGGATGAGGTCCTACAGGATGAATTTAGGGAGCTATGAGATAAGCTTAAAAGTAGGACCTCAAAGGTAATAATCTCTGGATTACTACCAGTACCACGGGCCAGTCAGAGCAGAAATAGGAGGATATTGCAGATGAATACGTGGCTTGAAAAATGGTGCAAGGGGGAGGGATTCAAATTTTTAGGGCATTGGAACCAGTTCAGGGGGAGGTGGGACCAGTACAAACAGGACGGTCTGCACCTGGGCTGGAATGGAACCAATGTCCTTGGGGGGGTGTTTGCTAGTGCTGTCGGGGAGGATTTAAACTAATGTGGCAGGGGGATGGTACAGGAGCAGAGAGGCAGGGGGGTGTAAAATGAAGGTAGAAGCAATAGGTAGCAAGGTGAAAAGTAAAAGTGGCAGGCAGACAAAACCAGGGCAAAAATCAAAAAGGGCCACTTTTCAACATAATTGCATAAGGGTTAAGAGCGTTGTAAAAACAAGCCTGAAGGCTTTGTGTCTCAATGCAAGGAGTATTCGTAATAAGGTGGATGAGTTGAACGTACAGATAGCCATTAATGATTATGATATAGTTGGGATCACGGAGACATGGCTCCAGGGGTGACCAAGGCTGGGAGCTGAACATCCAGGGATATTCAATATTCAGGAGGGATAGAGAGAAAGGAAAAGGAGGTGGGGGTAGTGTTGCTGGTTAGACAGGAGATTAACGCAATGGAAAGGAAGGACATTAGTTTGGAGGATGTGGAATCGGTATGGGTAGAGCTGCGAAACAATAAGGGGCAGAAAACGCTGGCGGGTGTTGGGTACAGGCCACCTAACAGTAGTAGTGAAGTTGGAGATGGTATCAAACAGGAAATTAGAAATGCTTGCGACAAAGTAGTTATAATGGGTCCGGGGAGCCGTTGGTGCGAGGTGGAGTTACCTGGAGCTGTGAGTATAAAAACAGCGCGGGGCTTGCTTCTACAGAGGCCGGGGAGCCGTTGGTGCGAGGTGGAGTTACCTGGAGCTTTGAGTATAAAAACAGCGCGGGGCTTGCTTTCTACAGAGGCCCGGGAGCCGTTGGTGCGAGGTGGAGTTACCTGGAGCTGTGAGAATAAAAACAGCGCGGGGCTGGCTTCTACAGAGGCCCGGGGAGCCGTTGGTGCGAGGTGGAGTTACCTGGAGCTGTGAGTATAAAAACAGCGCGGGGCTTGCTTTCTACAGAGGCGCGGGGAGCCGTTGGTGCGAGGTGGAGTTACCTGGAGCTGAGTATAAAAACAGCACGGGGCTTGCTTCTACAGAGGCCCGGGGAGCCGTTGGTGCGAGGTGGAGTTACCTGGAGCTGTGAGTTACCCAAATCACCAACGTTTAATTATGTGAGGTAAGGGAAACGAGTAGAAATTATGTGAGGTAAGGGAAATAAGTAGAGCAGCTATGGAAACTATGAGGATCAAAGAAGAGGAAGTACTGACACTTTTGAGAAATATAAAAGTGGATAAGTCTCCAGGTCCGGACAGGATATTCCCTAGGACATTGAGGGAAGTTAGTGTAGAAATAGCAGGGGCTATGGCAGAAATATTTCAAATGTCATTAGAAACGGGAATAGTGCCGGAGGATTGGCGTACTGCGCATGTTGTTCCATTGTTTAAAAAGGGGTCTAAGAGTAAACCTAGCAATTATAGACCTGTTAGTTTGACATCAGTGGTGGGAAAATTAATGGAAAGAATACTTAGAGATAATATATAAGCATCTGGATAAACAGGGTCTGATTAGGAAGAGTCAACATGGATTTGTGCCTGGAAGGTCTTGTTTAACTAATCTTCTTGAATTTTTTGAAGATGTTACTCGGGAAATTGATTAGGGTAACGCAGTGGATGTTGTGTATATGGACTTCAGTAAGGCCTTTGACAAGGTTCCTCATGGAAGGTTGGATAAGAAGGTTCAATGGTTGGGTATTAATGGTGGAGTAGCAAGATGGATTCAACAGTGGCTGAATGGGAGATGCCAGAGAGTAATGGTGGATGGTTGTTTATCAGGTTGGAGGCCAGTGACGAGTGGGGTGCCACAGGGATCTGTGTTTGGGCCCACTGTTGTTTGTCATGTACATCAATGATCTGGATGATGGTGTGGTAAATTGGATTAGTAAGTATGCAGATGATACTAAGATAGGTGGGGTTGTGGATAATGAAGTAGATTTTCAAAGTCTATGGAGAGATTTATACCAGTTGGAAGAGTGGGCTGAAAGATGGCAGATGGAGTTTAATGCTGATAAGTGTGAGGTGCTACATCTTGACAGGACAAATCAAAATAGGACGTACATGGTAAATGGTAGGGAATTGAAGAATGTAGGTGAACAGAGGGATCTGGGAATAACTGTGCACAGTTCTCTGAAAGTGGAATCTCATGTAGATAGGGTGGTAAAGAAAGCTTTTGGTGTGCTGGCCTTTATAAATCAGAGCATTGAGTATAGAAGTTGGGATGTAATGTTAAAATTGTACAAGGCATTGGTGAGGCCAATTCTGGAGTATGGTGTACAATTTTGGTCGCCTAATTATAGGAAGGATGTCAACAAAATAGAGAGAGTACAGAGAAGATTTACTAGAATGTTGCCTGGGTTTCAGCAACTAAGTTACAGAGAAAGGTTGAACAAGTTAGGGCTTTATTCTTTGGAGCGCAGAAGGTTAAGGGGGGACTTGATAGAGGTTTTTTAAATGATGAGAGGGATAGACAGAGTTGACGTGGAAAAGCTTTTCCCACTGAGAGTAGGGAAGATTCAAACAAGGGGACATGATATGAGAATTAAGGGACTGAAGTTTAGGAGTAACATGAGGGGGAACTTCTTTACTCAGAGAGTGGTAGCTGTGTGGAATGAGCTTCCAGTGAAGGTGGTGGAGGCAGGTTCGTTTTTATCATTTAAAAATAAATTGGATAGTTATATGGATGGGAAGGGAATGGAGGGTTATGGTCTGAGCGCAGGTATATGGGACTAGGGGAGATTATGTGTTCGGCACGGACTAGAAGGGTCGAGATGGCCTGTTTCCGTGCTGTAATTGTTATATGGTTATATTATATGGTTAATGGGTGACTTCAATCTACATATAGATTGGGTGAATCGAATTGGCAGGGGTGCTGAGGAAGAGGATTTCTTGGAATGTATGCGGGATAGTTATCTAAATCAACATGTAGAGGAACCAACGAGAGAGCTGGCTATTTTGGACTGGGTATTGAGTAATGAGGAAGGGTTAGTTAGTAGTCTTGTTGTGCGTGGCCCCTTGGGCAAGAGTGACCATAATATGGTTGAGTTCTTCATTAGGATGGATGAGCGACATTGTTAATTCAGAAACTATGGTTTTGAACTTAAAGAAAGGTAACTTTGAGGGTATGAGACGTGAATTGGCCAAGATTGACTGGCAATTAATTCTAAAAGGATTGACGGTGGATATGCAATGGAAGGCATTTAAAGACTGCATGGATGAACTACAAAAATTGTTCATCCCAGTTTGGCAAAAGAATAAATCAGGGAAGGTAGTACATCCATGGATAACAAGGGAAATCAGGGATAGTATCAAAGCAAAGGATGATGCGTACAAACTAGCCAGAAAAAGCAGCATACCGGAGGACTGGGAGAAATTCAGAGACCAGCAGAGGAGGGACGAAGGGCTTAATTAGAAAAGGAAAAATGGATTATGAAAGAAAACTGGCAGGGAACATAAAAACTGACTGCAAAAGTTTTTATAGATATGTGAAAAGAAAGAGATTAGTTAAAACAAATGTAGGTCCCTTGCAGTCAGAAACAGGTGAGTTGATCATGGGGAACCAGGATATGGCGGACCAATTGAATAACTACTTTGGTTCCGTCTTCACTAAGGAAGACATAAATGACCTGCCGGAAATAGCAGGGGACCGCGGGTCAAAGGAGTTGGAGGAATTGAGTGAAATGCAGGTTAGTCGGGAAGTGGTGTTGGGTAAATTGAATGGATTAAAGGCCGATAAATCCCCAGGGCCAGATAGGCTGCATCCCAGAGTACTTAAGGAAGTAGCTCCAGAAAATAGTGGATGCATTAGTAATAATCTTTCAAAAATCTTTAGATTCTGGAGTAGTTCCAGAGGATTGGCGGGTAGCAAACGTAACCCCACTTTTTAAGAAGGGAGGGAGAGAGAAAACGGGGAATTACGGACCAGTTAGTCTAACATCGGTAGTGGGGGAAACTGCTAGAGTCAGTTATTAAAGATGGGATAGCAGCACATTTGGAAAGTGGTGAAATCATTGGACAAAGTCAGCATGGATTTACGAAAGGTAAATCATGTCTGACGAATCTTATAGAATTTTTCGAGGATGTAACTAGTAGCGTGGATAGAGGAAAACCAGTGGATGTGGTGTAACTGGATTTCCAGAAGGCTTTCGACAAGGTCCCACATAAAAGATTAGTATACAAGCTTAAAGCACATGGCATTGGGGGTTCAGTATTGATGTGGATAGAGAACTGGCTGGCAAACAGGAAGCAAAGAGTAGGAGTAAACGGGTCCTTTTCACAATGGCAGGCAGTGACTAGTGGGGTACCGCAAGGCTCAGTACTGGGACCCCAGCTATTTACAATATATATTAATGATCTGGATGAGGGAATTGAAGGCAATTTCTCCACGTTTGCGGATTACACTAAGCTGGGGGGCAGTGTAAGGTGTGAGGAGGATGATAGGAGACTGCAAGGTGACTTGGATAGGCTGGGTGAGTGGGCAAATGTTTGGCAGATGCAGTATAATGTGGATAAATGTGAGGTTATCCATTTTGGTGGCAAAAACGGGAAAGCAGATTATTATCTAAATGGTGGCCGATTGGGAAAGGGGGAGATGCAGCGAGACCTGGGTGTCATGGTACACCAGTCATTGAAGGTAGGCATGCAGGTGCAGCAGGCAGTAAAGAAAGCGAATGGTATGTTGGCTTTCATAGCAAGAGGATTTGAGTATAGGAGCAGGGAGGTTCTACTGCAGTTGTACAGGGTCTTGGTGAGACCACACCTGGAGTATTGCGTGCAGTTTTGGTCTCCAAATCTGAGGAAGGACATTATTGCCATAGAGGGAGTGCAGAGAAGGTTCACCAGACTGATTCCTGGGATGTCAGGACTGTCTTATGAAGAAAGACTGGATAGACTTGGTTTATACTCTCTAGAATTTAGGAGATTGAGAGGGGATCTTATAGAAACTTACAAAATTCTTAAGGGGTTGGACAGGCTAGATGCAGGAAGATTGTTCCCGATGTTGGGGAAGTCCAGGACAAGGGGTTACAGCTTAAGGATAAGGGGGAAATCCTTTAAAACCGAGATGAGGAGAACTTTTTTCACACAGAGAGTGGTGAATCTCTGGAACTCTCTGCCACAGAGGGTAGTTGAGGCCAGTTCATTGGCTATATTTAAGAGGGAGTTAGATGTGGCCCTTGTGGCTAAGGGGATCAGGGGGTATGGAGAGAAGGCAGGTACGGGATACTGAGTTGGATGATCAGCCATGATCATATTGAATGGCGGTGCAGGCTCGAAGGGCCGAATGGCCTACTCCTGCACCTAATTTCTATGTTTCTATCTTTCTATGTCTGGGGCTCAGGCCTGTGTATCAGGACCTGTGTCTCAGGGCCAGTGTAGGAAGGAACTGCAGATGCTGCTTTACACTGAAGATAGACACAAAAAACTGCAGTAACTCAGCGGCTCAGGCAGCATCTGTGGAAAGAAGGAATAGGTGACGTTTCTGGTCGAGACCCTTCTTCAGATGCTGTCTGAGCCGCTGAGTTACTCCAGCTTTTTGTGTCTATCCTCATTGTACAGGCTCTCTCCCCTCAACCCCCGAGGCACGGCCTCGATCCGGAACATGAACCACCCCTCTCCCTCCACAGATGCCACCCAACCATTCAATGTGCCTCAGTAGTTTGTTTCCCCTGTGTGGGTCTGTGTGTCAGGGTGTGTGTGTGTCAGGGTGTGTGTGTCAGTGTCTGTGTGTCAGGGTGTGGTGTCAGTGTCTGTGTGTCAGGGTGTGTGTGTCAGGGTGTGGTGTCAGGGTGTGTGTGTCAGGGTGTGGTGTCAGTGTCTGTGTGTCAGGGTGTGTGTGTCAGGGTGTGGTGTCAGGGTGTGTGTGTGTCATGGTCTGTGTGTCAGGGTGTGTGTGTCAGGGTGTGGTGTCAGGGTGTGTGTGTGTCAGGGTGTGTGTGTCAGGGTGTGGTGTCAGGGTGTGTGTGTCAGGGTATGTGTGTGTCATGGTCTGTGTGTCAGTGTCTGTGTGTCAGGGTGTGTGTGTGTCAGTGTCTGTGTGTCAGGGTGTGTGTGTCAGTGTCTGTGTGTCAGGGTGTGGTGTCAGGGTGTGGTGTCAGGGTGTGTGTGTCAGGGTGTGTGCGTCAGGGTGTGTGTGTCAGGGTGTGTGTGTCAGGTGTGTGTGTCAGGGTGTCAGGGTGTGTGTCAGTGTCTGTGTGTCAGGGGTGTGGTGTCAGGGTGTGGTGTCAGGGTGTGTGTGTCAGGGTTGTGTGGTCAGGGTGTGGTGTCAGGGCCTGTGTGTCAGGGTGTGTGTGTCAGGGTGTGTGTGTCAGGGGTGTGTGTGTCAGGGTGTGTGTGTCAGGTGCCTGTGTGTCAGGGTGTGGTGTCAGGGTGTGGTGTCAGGGTGTGTGTGTCAGGGTGTGTGTGTGTCAGGGGTGTGTGTGTCAGGGTGTCTGTGTGTCAGGGTGTGTGTGTCAGGGTGTGTGTGTCAGGGTGTGTGTGCCAGGGGTGTGTTTGTCAGGGTGTCTGTGTGTCTGGGTGTGTGTGTC
This sequence comes from Leucoraja ocellata, assembly GCA_036785375.1. Taxonomy (NCBI): domain Eukaryota; kingdom Metazoa; phylum Chordata; class Chondrichthyes; order Rajiformes; family Rajidae; genus Leucoraja; species Leucoraja ocellata. Next base: position 3,033,728 of record JAWMAR010000230.1, read on the forward strand.
AGTGTCTGTGTGTCAGGGTGTGTGTGTCAGTGTCTGTGTGTCAGGGTGTGTGTGTCAGTGTCTGTGTGTCAGGGTGTGTGTGTGTCAGGGCCTGTGTCTCAGGGCCTGTGTCTCAGGGCCTGTGTGTCTCAGTGCCTGTGTCTCAGGGCCTGTATCTCAGTGCCTGTGTCTCAGGGCCTGTGTCTCAGTGCCTGTGTCTCACGGCCTGTGTCTCAGGGCCTGTGTCTCAGTGCCTGTGTCTCAGGGGCTGTGTCTCAGGGCCTGTGTCTCAGGCCTGTGTGTCTCAGGGCCTGTGTCTCAGTGCCTGTGTCTCACGGCCTGTGTCTCAGGGCCTGTGTCTCACGGCCTGTGTGTCAGGGTGTGTGTGTCAGGGTCTATGTGTCAGGGCCTGTGTCTCAGGGCCTGTGTCTCAGGGCCTGTGTCTCAGGGCCTGTGTCTCACGGCCTGTGTGTCAGGGTGTGTGTGTCAGGGTCTATGTGTCAGGGCCTGTGTCTCAGGGCCTGTGTCTCAGGGGCTGTGTCTCAGTGCCTGTGTCTCAGGGTGTGTGTCTCAGGGCCTGTGTCTCAGGGCCTGTGTCTCAGGGCCTGTGTCTCAGGGCCTGTGTCTCAGGGGCTGTGTCTCAGGGCCTGTGTCTCAGGGCCTGTGTCTCACGGCCTGTGTGTCAGGGTGTGTGTGTCAGGGTCTATGTGTCAGGGCCTGTGTCTCAGGGTTTGTGTCTCAGGGTCTATGTGTCAGGGCCTGTGTCTCAGGGCCTGTGTCTCAGGGGGCTGTGTCTCAGGGCCTGTGTCTCAGGGGCTGTGTCTCAGGGCCTGTGTGTCAGGGTTTGTGTCTCAGGGTCTATGTGTCAGGGTGTGTTTCTCAGGGTCTGTGGCCCCAGGGTTCATTTCCTAGATCCTGTGTCTCAGGATCCACCCTAGGGCCCGAGTTCCCAGGATCTGTCCCCAATGTCTGTCTCAGGATCCGTGTACTTAGGGTGTGTGGGGGCGTCACGTCTGTGACCCCATGGTCTGTGTCCGTAGGGTCTCTCTCCTCTAGATCTGTGCCTGCCTCTGGTCTCTCCCATAGAAACATAGAAATTAGGTGCAGGGAGTAGGCCATTCGGCCCTTCGAGCCTGCACCGCCATTCAATATGATCATGGCTGATCATCCAACTCAGTATCCCGTACCTGCCTTCTCTCCATACCCCCTGATCCCCTTAGCCACAAGGGCCCACATCTAACTCCCTCTTAAATATAGCCAATGAACTGGCCTCAACTACCCTCTGTGGCAGAGAATTCCAGAGATTCCCGAGTCTCTGTCCTTAGATTCTATCTCAGGGACTGTCCTTAGTCTGCCCCCAGGGTTTGTGTCTCAGGGTCAGTGTCAGAGTGTGTGTGTCAGGGTGTGTGTCAGGGTGTGTGTGTGTCAGGGTGTGTGTGTGTCAGGGTGTGTGTGTGTCAGGGTGTGTGTGTGTCAGGGTGTGTGTGTCAGGGTGTGTGTGTCAGGGTGTGTGTGTCAGGGTGTGTGTGTGTCAGGGTGTGTGTGTCAGGGTGTGTGTGTCAGGGTGTGTGTGTCAGGGTGTGTGTGTCAGGGTGTGTGTGTCAGGGTGTGTGTGTCAGGGTCTATGTGTCAGGGGTGTGTGCATCAGGGTGTGTTTCTCAGGGGTCTGTGGCCCCAGGGTTCATTTCCTAGATCCTGTGTCTCAGGATCCACCCTAGGGCCCGAGTTCCCAGGTTCTGTCCCCAATGTCTGTCTCAGGATCCGTGTACTTAGGGTGTGTGGGGGCGTCACGTCTGTGACCCCATGGTCTGTGTCCGTAGGGGTCTCTCTCCTCTAGATCTGTGGCCCGCCTCTGGTCTCTACCGAGTCTCTGTCCTTAGATTCTGTCTCAGGGACTGTCCTTAGTCTGACCCCAGGGTTTGTGTCTCAGGGCCTGTGTCAGAGTGTGTGTGTCAGGGTGTGTGTGTCAGGGTGTGTGTGTCAGGGCCTGTGTGTCACCCTGTGTGTCAGGGCCTCTGTGTCTGGGCCTGTGTGTCAGGGTGTGTGTGTCAGGGTGTGTGTGTCAGGGCCTGTGTGTCTGGGTGTGTGTGTCTGGGCCTGTGTGTCATGGTGTTAGTGTCAGGGTGTGTGTGTCAGGGTGTGTGTGTCAGGGCGTGTGTGTCAGAGCCTGTGTGTCGGGTGTCTGTGTCAGGGTGTGTGTGGCAGGGCCTGTGTGTCAGGGTGTGTGTGTGTCAAGGTGTTTGTGTCAGGGTGTGTGTCAAGGTGTGTGTGTCAGGGTGTGTGTGTCAGGGTGTGTGTGTCAGGGCCTGTGTGTCAGGGTGTGTGTGTCAGGGGCTGTGTGTCAGGGCCTGTGTGTCAGTGTGTGTGTGTGTCAGGACCTGTGTGTCACGGTGTGTGTGTCAGGGCCTGTGTGTCAGGGCCTGTGTGTCAGGGCCTGTGTGTCAGGGTGTGTGTGTCAGGGCTGTGTGTCTGGGCCTGTGTGTCAGGGCCTGTGTGTCAGGGTGTGTGTGAGAAGGTGTGTGTGTCAGGGGCTGTGTGTCTGGGCCTGTGTTTCTGGGCCTGTGTGTCACGGTGTGTGTGTCTGGGCCTGTGTGTCTGGGCCTGTGTGTCAGGGTGTGTGTGTCAGGGTTTGTGTGTCAGGGTGTGTGTCAGGGTCTGTGTGTCAGGGCCTGTGTGTCAGGGTGTGTGTGTCAATGTGTGTGTGTCAGGGTGTGTGTGTCAGGGCCTGTGTGTCAGGGCCTGGTGCTGCTGTGTGGCAGGGCCTGTGTGGTCACGGCCTGTGTGTCAGGTGCGTGTGTCAGGGCCTGTGTGTCAGGGTGTGTGTGTCAGGGTTGTGTGTCAGGGTGTGTGTCAGGCGTGTGTCAGGGCTGTGTGTCTGTGTGTGTGTGTCAGGGTGTGTGTGTCAAGGTGTGTGTGTCAGGGTTTGTGTCTCAGGGCCTGTGTCTCAGGGTCTGTGTGTCAGGGTGTGTGTGTGTCAGGGTGTGTGTGTCAGGGTGTGTGTGTCAGGGTGTGTGTGTCAGGGTGTGTGTGTCAGGGTGTGTGTCAGGGTGTGTGTGTGTCAGGGTGTGTGTGTCAGGGTGTGTGTGTCAGGGTGTGTGTGTCAGGGTGTGTGTGTCAGGGCCTGTGTGTGTCAGGACCTGTGTGTCTGGGTGTGTGTTTCTGGGCCTGTGTGTCAGGGTGTGTGTGTCAGGGTGTGTGTGTCAGGGTGTGGTGTCAGGGTGTGTGTCTGGGCCTGTGTGTCAGGGTGTGTGTGTCAGGGTGTGTGTGTCAGGGTGTGGGTGTCAGGTGTGTCTGTGCGTCAGGGTGTGTGTGTCAGGACCTGTGTGTCAGGGCCTGTGTGTCTGGGTGTGTGTGTCTGGGCCTGTGTGTGTCAGGGTGTGTGTGTCAGGGTGTCTGTGCATCAGGGTGTGTGTGTGTCAGGGTGTGTGTGTCAGGGTGTGTGTGTCAGGGTGTCTGTGCGTCAGGGTGTGTGTGTGTCAGGGTGTGGGTGTCAGGGTGTGTGTGTCAGGGTATGTGTGTGTCATGGTCTGTGTGTCAGTGGGTCTGTGTCAGGGTGTGTGTGTGTCAGTGTGTGTGTGTCAGGGTCTGTGTGTCAGGGTGTGTGTGTCAGTGTCTGTGTGTCAGGGTGTGGTGTCAGGGTGTGGTGTCAGGGTGTGTGTGTCAGGTGTGTGCGTCAGGGTGTGTGTGTCAGGGTGTGTGTGTCAGGGTGTGTGTGTCAGGGTGTGTGTGTCAGTGTCTGTGTGTCAGGGTGTGGTGTCAGGGTGTGGTGTCAGGGTGTGTGTGTCAGGGTGTGTGTGTCAGGGTGTGGTGTCAGGGCCTGTGTGTCAGGGTGTGTGTGTCAGTGTCTGTGTGTCAGGGTGTGTGTGTCAGTGCCTGTGTGTCAGGGTGTGGTGTCAGGGTGTGTGTGTCAGGGTGTGTGTGTCAGGGTGTGTGTGTCAGGGTGTGTGTGTGTCAGGGTGTGTGTGTCAGGGTGTCTGTGTGTCAGGGTGTGTGTGTGTGTCAGGGTGTGTGTGTCAGGGTGTGTGTGTCAGGGTGTGTGTGCCAGGGTGTGTTTGTCAGGGTGTCTGTGTGTCTGGGTGTGTGTGTCAGTGTCTGTGTGTCAGGGTGTGTGTGTCAGTGTCTGTGTGTCAGGGTGTGTGTGTCAGTGTCTGTGTGTCAGGGTGTGTGTGTGTCAGGGCCTGTGTCTCAGGGCCTGTGTCTCAGGGCCTGTGTGTCTCAGTGCCTGTGTCTCAGGGCCTGTATCTCAGTGCCTGTGTCTCAGGGCCTGTGTCTCAGTGCCTGTGTCTCACGGCCTGTGTCTCAGGGCCTGTGTCTCAGTGCCTGTGTCTCAGGGGCTGTGTCTCAGGGCCTGTGTCTCAGGCCTGTGTGTCTCAGGGCCTGTGTCTCAGTGCCTGTGTCTCACGGCCTGTGTCTCAGGGCCTGTGTCTCACAGCCTGTGTGTCAGGGTGTGTGTGTCAGGGTCTATGTGTCAGGGCCTGTGTCTCAGGGCCTGTGTCTCAGGGCCTGTGTCTCAGGGCCTGTGTCTCACGGCCTGTGTGTCAGGGTGTGTGTGTCAGGGTCTATGTGTCAGGGCCTGTGTCTCAGGGCCTGTGTCTCAGGGGCTGTGTCTCAGTGCCTGTGTCTCAGGGTGTGTGTCTCAGGGCCTGTGTCTCAGGGCCTGTGTCTCAGGGCCTGTGTCTCAGGGCCTGTGTCTCAGGGGCTGTGTCTCAGGGCCTGTGTCTCAGGGCCTGTGTCTCACGGCCTGTGTGTCAGGGTGTGTGTGTCAGGGTCTATGTGTCAGGGCCTGTGTCTCAGGGTTTGTGTCTCAGGGTCTATGTGTCAGGGCCTGTGTCTCAGGGCCTGTGTCTCAGGGGCTGTGTCTCAGGGCCTGTGTCTCAGGGGCTGTGTCTCAGGGCCTGTGTGTCAGGGTTTGTGTCTCAGGGTCTATGTGTCAGGGTGTGTTTCTCAGGGTCTGTGGCCCCAGGGTTCATTTCCTAGATCCTGTGTCTCAGGATCCACCCTAGGGCCCGAGTTCCCAGGATCTGTCCCCAATATCTGTCTCAGGATCCGTGTACTTAGGGTGTGTGGGGGCGTCACGTCTGTGACCCCATGGTCTGTGTCCGTAGGGTCTCTCTCCTCTAGATCTGTGCCCGCCTCTGGTCTCTCCCATAGAAACATAGAAATTAGGTGCAGGAGTAGGCCATTCGGCCCTTCGAGCCTGCACCGCCATTCAATATGATCATGGCTGATCATCCAACTCAGTATCCCGTACCTGCCTTCTCTCCATACCCCCTGATCCCCTTAGCCACAAGGGCCACATCTAACTCCCTCTTAAATATAGCCAATGAACTGGCCTCAACTACCCTCTGTGGCAGAGAATTCCAGAGATTCCCGAGTCTCTGTCCTTAGATTCTATCTCAGGGACTGTCCTTAGTCTGCCCCCAGGGTTTGTGTCTCAGGGTCAGTGTCAGAGTGTGTGTGTCAGGGTGTGTGTCAGGGTGTGTGTGTGTCAGGGTGTGTGTGTGTCAGGGTGTGTGTGTGTCAGGGTGTGTGTGTCAGGGTGTGTGTGTCAGGGTGTGTGTGTCAGGGTGTGTGTGTGTCAGGGTGTGTGTGTCAGGGTGTGTGTGTCAGGGTGTGTGTGTCAGGGTGTGTGTGTCAGGGTGTGTGTGTCAGGGTCTATGTGTCAGGGTGTGTGCATCAGGGTGTGTTTCTCAGGGTCTGTGGCCCCAGGGTTCATTTCCTAGATCCTGTGTCTCAGGATCCACCCTAGGGCCCGAGTTCCCAGGTTCTGTCCCCAATGTCTGTCTCAGGATCCGTGTACTTAGGGTGTGTGGGGGCGTCACGTCTGTGACCCCATGGTCTGTGTCCGTAGGGTCTCTCTCCTCTAGATCTGTGCCCGCCTCTGGTCTCTACCGAGTCTCTGTCCTTAGATTCTGTCTCAGGGACTGTCCTTAGTCTGACCCCAGGGTTTGTGTCTCAGGGCCTGTGTCAGAGTGTGTGTGTCAGGGTGTGTGTGTCAGGGCCTGTGTGTCACCCTGTGTGTCAGGGCCTCTGTGTCTGGGCCTGTGTGTCAGGGTGTGTGTGTCAGGGTGTGTGTGTCAGGGCCTGTGTGTCTGGGTGTGTGTGTCAGGGCCTGTGTGTCTGGGCCTGTGTGTCAGGGCCTGTGTGTCAGGGTGTGTGTGTCTGGGCCTGTGTGTCAGGGTGTGTGTGTCAGGGCCTGTGTGTCAGGGCCTGTGTGTCAGGGCCTGTGTGTCATGGTGTTAGTGTCAGGGTGTGTGTGTCAGGGTGTGTGTGTCAGGGCGTGTGTGTCAGAGCCTGTGTGTCAGGGTGTCTGTGTCAGGGTGTGTGTGGCAGGGCCTGTGTGTCAGGGTGTGTGTGTGTCAAGGTGTTTGTGTCAGGGTGTGTGTCAAGGTGTGTGTGTCAGGGTGTGTGTGTCAGGGTGTGTGTGTCAGGGCCTGTGTGTCAGGGTGTGTGTGTCAGGGCCTGTGTGTCAGGGCCTGTGTGTCAGGGTGTGTGTGTCAGGGCCTGTGTGTCACGGTGTGTGTGTCAGGGCCTGTGTGTCAGGGCCTGTGTGTCAGGGCCTGTGTGTCAGGGTGTGTGTGTCAGGGCCTGTGTGTCTGGGCCTGTGTGTCAGGGCCTGTGTGTCAGGGTGTGTGTGAGAAGGTGTGTGTGTCAGGGCCTGTGTGTCTGGGCCTGTGTTTCTGGGCCTGTGTGTCACGGTGTGTGTGTCAGGGCCTGTGTGTCTGGGCCTGTGTGTCAGGGTGTGTGTGTCAGGGTTTGTGTGTCAGGGTGTGTGTGTCAGGGTCTGTGTGTCAGGGCCTGTGTGTCAGGGTGTGTGTGTCAATGTGTGTGTGTCAGTGTGTGTGTGTCAAGGCCTGTGTGTCAGGGCCTGTGTGTCAGGGCCTGTGTGTCAGGGCCTGTGTGTCACGGCCTGTGTGTCACAGTGCGTGTGTCAGGGCCTGTGTGTCAGGGTGTGTGTGTCAGGGTTTGTGTGTCAGGGTGTGTGTGTCAGGGCCTGTGTGTCAGGGCCTGTGTGTCTGTGTGTGTGTGTCAGGGTGTGTGTCAAGGTGTGTGTGTCAGGGTTTGTGTCTCAGGGCCTGTGTCTCAGGGCCTGTGTGTCAGGGTGTGTGTGTGTCAGGGTGTGTGTGTCAGGGTGTGTGTGTCAGGGTGTGTGTGTCAGGGTGTGTGTGTCAGGGTGTGTGTCAGGGTGTGTGTGTGTCAGGGTGTGTGTGTCAGGGTGTGTGTGTCAGGGTGTGTGTGTCAGGGTGTGTGTGTCAGGGCCTGTGTGTGTCAGGACCTGTGTGTCTGGGTGTGTGTTTCTGGGCCTGTGTGTCAGGGTGTGTGTGTCAGGGTGTGTGTGTCAGGGTGTGGTGTCAGGGTGTGTGTCTGGGCCTGTGTGTCAGGGTGTGTGTGTCAGGGTGTGTGTGTCAGGGTGTGGTGTCAGGGTGTCTGTGCGTCAGGGTGTGTGTGTCAGGACCTGTGTGTCAGGGCCTGTGTGTCTGGGTGTGTGTGTCTGGGCCTGTGTGTCAGGGTGTGTGTGTGTCAGGGTGTCTGTGCATCAGGGTGTGTGTGTGTCAGGGTGTGTGTGTCAGGGTGTGTGTGTCAGGGTGTGTGTGTCAGGGTGTCTGTGCGTCAGGGTGTGTGTGTGTCAGGGTGTGTGTGTCAGGGTGTGTGTGTCAGGGTGTGTGTGTCAGGGTGTCTGTGTGTCAGGGTGTGTGTGTCAGTGTCTGTGTGCCAGGGTGTGTTTGTCAGGGTGTGTGTGTCAGTGTCTGTGTGTCAGGGTGTGTGTGTCAGTGTCTGTGTCTCAGTGCCTGTGTGTCAGGGCCTGTGTCTCAGGCCTGTATCTCAGTGCCTGTGTCTCACGGCCTGTGTCTCAGGGCCTGTGTGTCAGGGCCTGTGTCTCAGGGCCTGTGTCTCAGGGTTTGTGTCTCAGGGTCTATGTGTCAGGGTGTGTTTCTCAGGGTCTGTGGCCCCAGGGTTCATTTCCAAGAGTCCGTCTCTCAGGATCCACCCTAGGGCCCGAGTTCCCAGGATCCGTCCCCAATGTCTGTCTCAGGATCCGTGTACTTAGGGTGTGTGGGGGCGTCACGTCTGTGACCCCATGGTCTGTGTCCGTAGGGTCTCTCTCCTCTAGATCTGTGCCCGCCTCTGGTCTCTCCCGAGTCTCTGTCCTTAGATTCTATCTCAGGGACTGTCCTTAGTCTGTCCCCAGGGTTTGTGTCTCAGGGTCTGTGTCAGAGTGTGTGTGTCATGGTGTGTGTGTCAGGGTGTGTGTGTCAGGGCCTGTGTGTCAGGGTGTGTGTGTCAGGGTGTGTTTGTCAGGGTGTCTGTGTGTCAGGGTGTGTGTGTCAGTGTCTGTGTGTCAGGGTGTGTGTGTGTCAGGGTGTGTGTGTCAGGGTGTGTGTCAGGGTGTGTGTGTCAGGGTGTGTGTGTCAGGGTGTGTGTGTGTCAGGGTGTGTGTGTCAGGGTGTCTGTGTGTCAGGGTGTGTGTGTCAGGGTGTCTGTGTGTCAGGGTGTGTGTGCCAGGGTGTGTGTGTCATGGTGTGTGTGTCAGGGTGTGTGTGTCAGGGTGTGTGTGTGTGCCAGGGTGTGTGTGTCAGGGTGTCTGTGTGTCAGGGTGTGTGTGTCAGTGTCTGTGTGTCATGGTGTGTGTGTCAGGGTGTGTGTGTGTGCCAGGGTGTGTGTGTCAGGGTGTCTGTGTGTCAGGGTGTGTGTGTCAGTGTCTGTGTGTCAGGGTGTGTGTGTCAGTGTCTGTGTGTCAGGGTGTGTGTGTGTCAGGGTGTGTGTGTCAGGGTGTGTGTGTCAGGGCCTGTGTCTCAGGGCCTGTGTCTCAGGGCCTGTGTCTCAGGGCCTGTGTCTCAGGGCCTGTGTCTCAGTGCCTGTGTCTCAGGGCCTGTGTCTCAGTGCCTGTGTGTCAGGGTTTGTGTCTCAGGGCCTGTGTCTCAGGGCCTGTGTCTCAGGGCCTGTGTCTCAGGGGCTGTGTCTCAGGGCCTGTGTCTCAGGCCTGTGTCTCAGGGCCTGTGTCTCAGGGCCTGTGTCTCAGGGCCTGTGTCTCAGGCCTGTGTCTCAGGGCCTGTGTCTCAGGGGCTGTGTCTCAGGGCCTGTGTCTCAGGGGCTGTGTCTCAGGGCCTGTGTCTCAGGGGCTGTGTCTCACGGCCTGTGTGTCAGGGTTTGTGTCTCAGGGTCTATGTGTCAGGGTTTGTGTCTCAGGGTCTATGTGTCAGGGTTTGTGTCTCAGGGCCTGTGTCTCAGGGCCTGTGTGTCAGGGTTTGTGTCTCAGGGTCTATGTGTCAGGGTTTGTGTCTCAGGGTCTGTGGCCCCAGGGTTCATTTCCTAGATCCTGTGTCTCAGGATCCACCCTAGGGCCCGAGTTCCCAGGATTTGTCCCCAATGTCTGTCTCAGGATCCGTGTACTTAGGGTGTGTGGGGGCGTCACGTCTGTGACCCCATGGTCTGTGTCCGTAGGGTCTCTCTCCTCTAGATCTGTGCCCGCCTCTGGTCTCTCCCGAGTCTCTGTCCTTAGATTCTATCTCAGGGACTGTCCTTAGTCTGTCCCCAGGGTTTGTGTCTCAGGGTCTGTGTCAGAGTGTGTGTCAGAGTGTGTGTGTCAGGGCGTGTGTCAGGTCGTGTGTGTGTCAGGGCGTGTATGGCAGGGTGTGTGTGTCTGGGTGTGTGTGTCAGGGTGTGTGTCAGGGTGTGTGTCAGGGTGTGTGTCAGGGTGTCTGTGCCAGGGTGTGTGTCAGGATGTGTGTGTCAGTGTGTGTGTGTCAGGGTGTGTGTGTCAGGGCGTGTATGGCAGGGTGTGTGTGTCTGGGTGTGTGTGTCAGGGTGTGTGTCAGGGTGTGTGTCAGGGTGTCTGTGCCAGGGTGTGTGTCAGGGTGTGTGTCAGGGTGTGTGTCAGGGTGTCTGTGCCAGGGTGTGTGTCAGGATGTGTGTGTCAGGGTGTGTGTGTCAGGGCCTGTGTGTCAGGGCCTGTGTGTCAGGGCGTGTGTGTCAGGATGTGTGTGTCAGGGTGTGTGTGTCAGGGCCTGTGTCTCAGGCCTTTGTCTCAGGGTCTGTGTCTCAGGGCCTGTGTCTCAGTGCCTGTGTCTCAGGCCTGTGTCTCAGGGCCTGTGTCTCAGGGGCTGTGTGTCAGGGTTTGTGTCTCAGGCCTGTGTGTCAGTGCCTGTGTCTCAGGCCTGCGTCTGAGGGCCTGTGTCTCAGGCCTGTGTCTCAGGGCCTGTGTCTCAGGGGCTGTGTGTCAGGGTTTGTGTCTCAGGCCTGTGTGTCAGTGCCTGTGTCTCAGGCCTGCGTCTGAGGGCCTGTGTCTCAGGCCTGTGTGTCAGGGTTTGTGTCTCACGGTTTGTGTCTCAGGGTCTGTGTCTCAGGGTCTGTGTCTCAGGGTCCATATCCTAGAGCCCGTGTCTCAGGATCTGTCCCCAATGTCTGTCTCAGGATCCGTGTACTTAGGGTGTGTGGTGATGTCACGTCTGTGACCCCATGGTCTGTGTCCGTAGGGTCTCTCTCCTCTAGATCTGTGCCCGCCTCTGGTCTCTCCCGAGTCTCTGTCCTTAGATTCTATGTCAGGGACTGTCCTTAGTCTGACCCCAGGGTTTGTGTCTCAGGGCCTGTGTCACAGGGGCTGTGTGTCAGGGTTTGTGTCTCAGGGCCTGTGTCGCAGGGCCTGTGTCTCAGGGTTTGTGTCTCAGGCCTGTGTCTCAGGGCCAGTGTGTCAGGGCCTGTGTGTCTGGGCCTGTGTGTCAGGGTGTGTTTGTCAGGGCCTGTGTGTCACGGTGTGTGTGTCAGGGCCTGTGTGTCTGGGCCTGTGTGTCTGGGCCTGTGTGTCTGGGCCTGTGTGTGTGGGCCTGTGCGTCAGGGCCTGTGTGCCACGGTGTGTGTGTCAGGGTCTGTGTGTCTGGGCCTGTGTGTCAGGGTGTGTGTGTCAGGGTGTGTGTGTCAGGGCCTGTGTGTCAGGGCCTGTGTGTCAGGGCATGTGTGTCTGGGCCTGTGTGTCAGGGTGTGTGTGAGATTCAAAAATCACAAATGCTCTTGAGACAAATTCAGACAAAGAAGTGTTTTTATTAATTTCATATTCTGCAGAATAGGTGCCTCTCCTCTGATGTCCTCTAGAGGCACAAAGAAAATGGAGATGCTTTCTATCTTTATACCCTTCTTCACTATGGCCACTACCTCATGTCTCCCCATCGAGTTTTGTCCAATCATAACATAAAGCCCACATTCCCACGAGAAAGTCCAGGAATGTCTCGGACCATGTCCTGACGTCAAAGACTCCCAAGGCCTTCTGCTGAAGTTGTTATCTGTTTGCTACTTTTTATCTAGAATTTCTCTCTGTTCTGTATATTGTTACTTTATTCTACCAGCAGTCTGGCTTCTGCTGATAAGCTCATTTATTTCTAAGTTATATTTTTCAGAGTTCTAGTATAATTCAACCATCCCTATAAACCCTTTTCTCACAATCCACCATTTTTCTTTTTGCTACGCATCTTTTGAATTATACTATATCTTCCTTTTCTAGTGCTAGCAGCAGATTCTTCGCCTCCCTATCCTCCTCTCACTAGTCATACTGTTTTGAAGGCCAGCGCAGGGAATAATACAACATCCGAATAGGCACAAAGTCAATGGTTCCTTCCCTTCACGCACAGTCTACGGGCTGATATTGTCTGGTGGGGCCTCCACAGGACCCTTAAATCGGTTTGCGTGTGTCCACCCTTTTTCTTTTGTTCGTACTGCTGTCTCGGTGATTAATAACGCAAGGTAGGGTCCAGTCCACTTTGGTTGCAGCTTTTCTTCCTTCCATGATTTTACAAGATCCCAGTTCTCTGCTTTCACAGAATGGATTGGCAAGTCGAGATGGGGACTCTGTGCCAACAGCTCCTTGGTTTTTAATTCTGTAATAGAATGAGATACTGCCAGTAAACAGTTCCTTAAGAAAACATCATTACCATGGTGGGTATTCCTTCTATCTTTCCCAAATAATAAAAACCTAACTTGTTCAACCTTTCTCTGTATCTTAGTTGCTGAAACCCAGTCAACATTCTAATTGATCTCCTCTGTACTCTCTATTTTAACCTTTTTCCTATAATTATGCCTACCAAAATTATGCACCATACTCCACAATTGACCTCATCAATACTTTGTACAATTTAACATTACAACCCAACTTCTATACACAATGCTCTGATTTATAAAGGCCAACACACCAAAATCTTTCTTTACCATCCTTTCTACACGAGATTCCACCTTCAGGGAATTATACATAGTTGTTCCTAGATCCCTCTGTTCAACTTCATTCCTCAATTCACAATCATTTACCATGTAAGTCTAATTTGAATTTGTCCTGCCAAGTTGTATCACCTCACACTTATCAACATTAATTCCATCTGTCATGTTTCAACCCACTCTTCCAAATGACCTAAATCTCTCTGTACAATTTTTTAAAATCTACTTAATTATTCACAACACCACGTATCTTAGTATCATCTACATACTTCTTAATCTATCTTACCACACCAACATCCATATTATTGATTCACATGACAAACAACAGTGGTCCCAACACACATCTCTGAGGTACCCCTCTAGTCATTGACCTCCAACCTGATAAACATCCATCCACCATTACTCTCTGATATTTCCCAACAGTCACTTTTAATCCATCTTGCTATTCCTTACTAACCGCTTCTTAACTAACCTTATTTCCTTTATTGAACTTTGTCAAAGGCCTTACTGAAGTTCACCACTTTAACCTCATCAATTTTCCTAATAACCTCTTTTAAGAAAAATCATGATTAGTCAAATGTCACAATCACAAATCCATGCTAATTCTTCCTAATCCTACCCTATTTGTCCAAATTCCTATAATATTGTCTTTAGTATCCTTTCCATTATTTCCCACCACTGATGTCAAACAAGTTCTTGTTAAAACTCTACTCTTCTTTGTCCTCCTGTTCAATTACCTCAGGGCTATTATCTATTCGTACCTGTGGGACAGCCCTCATGTAATTATTGAAATCGTACTAGGTATCTCAACCTTCTAAACGAACATCGGTCGGTGATTTAGAAAACTCATACATACACCTTGTCTTCAGGTTTAAAGGGTCCTTCTTTCTGGTCCATCTCCGACAGCTTTTACTTTACCTGTTCATAAATAGACTTGTATATCATTATTAACTGTTTCATCATATACTTTTTAAATTCTAATCGGTAACTGTTCCAAACTCGGTCCCTTGCAGGAACTTCTCCATTGTGTTACCTGCTGGTTAGTTTGCATGCAACATTTCTTCAGTGCCAATGGCAGAGCATTACACAAATCTTATTTATTTTAACCTTCAATGTTCCATTTATTCTTTTCATCAAATGAAAACAATCCGTTGTCAAAGCTGATTGCTGTAGGTTTACCAAACCTCTTTATTACCTTATTCAGCATAAACGACACTACAGTGCTCATACCTAAATCGATTCAGACTTACCCTGGACATCTCTTCCAGATGCTGTTTAAGCTGCTTTGTCTGCATTTTAATTTAACTTCTTTGACATGTACTTTTTCCATTTCTCCATACAATTTCAAAATTCCCAATCTAGTCTGAACTATATCCTGCCTTTCCCAAGGTCATCAACTGCTGTCTTATATTCTGAAGTATTTTTCTCTCTTCACTTGTGGAACAAACCAACAAATTGTCCACATCAGCAAATACTTTCTAAGGGTATACCATATAACCATATATCGAACCTGTCTCCACCACCTTCACTGGAAGCTCATTCCACACAGCTACCACTCTCTGAGTAAAGAAGTTCCCCCTCAACTTTCAACTCTGCCTTTCCCATCTAATTAAAAAACCTACCTCATCCTAGCCTTTCTTGACATCCTTCCTTAAATCCCTTTCTCTCTCTTGGGGACCCCAGTCCTGTTAGGGTTTATAATCTCCAGATTAATTTCACTCCTGATAGGACTTTGAGGAAAAGTTCCCCAAGACATGTATTATTGGCATGTAATTCTCTGGCCCCGCTTGGTTCCCTCATAGGACTCACTTGTGTCAGTTCATCACTTATTTCAGTCTTTTCAACCAGGGGCCTTGTTCATTGACATTGACCGCAGAGACCAACTGTTTGCTGAATCGGGGGTTGGAAATAAATGACAATCCCACCACCTCCTTCAATTCTGCTTGACTTTAAGAAGAATGACTTCCACCACAATAGTTCATAATATAATGTCCACATGCCTTCTTTTTCTTGTTCATTTTCAACTCTCCACCTTTTCATTCCCCTTTGTTTCTTGGGGTTCACCTTAAGTGGGTAACATTTGCTGAGGGACCTGCATACCCTCGGTCATGACGGCATCCAACCTGAAGATGGCGCTGTAGCCGGTAACTTTGTGAGCGGCGGCCATGTTTGTAGTCTATTGTTGGCCCGGTTGTAACAATTTACATCATCTTTATCTGACACTTAGTGGTTCCCACCACTTTTACCAATGGTGCCTTCAAATCTTTCATGCCAATAATCGTCCCACATTCTCCTCCTCCAAAGCCCTAATCCATTTCCTTCTCCATCAGGGATATAGGGTGAAGCATTTTTATTTATTATTTATTTTAATTTTTTTTTTTTAAATTTTTTTAGCCCTCTCAGTTTATGGGTGCCCCAAGGGATAATCTGTCATCCTGTCGTCTCCTACTTCTGTTTCTCTCTCTCTCTCTCTCTCTCTCTCTCTCTCTCTCTCTCTCTCTCCTCTCTCTCTCTCCTCTCTCTCTCTCTCTCTCTCTCTCTCTCTCTCTCTCTCTCTCTCTCTCTCTCTCTCTCTCTCTCTCTCTCTCTCTCTCTCTCTCTCTTTCCTCTCTCTCTCTCTCTCTTTCCTCTCTCCCTCTCTCTCTCTCTCTCTTTCCTCTCTCCCTCTCTCTCTCTCTCTCTTTCCTCTCTCCCTCTCTCTCTTTCCTCGCTCCCTCTCTCTCTTTCCTCTCTCCCTTTCTCTCTTTCCTCTCTCTTTCCTCTCTCCCTCTCTCTCTTTCCTCTCTCCCTCTCTCTCTTTCCTCTCTCTTTCCTCTCTCTTTCCTCTCTCTTTCCTCTCTCCTCTCTCTCTTTCCTCTCTCCCTCTCTCTCTTTCCTCGCTCCCTCTCTCTCTTTCCTCTCTCCCTCTCTCTTTCCTCTCTCTTTCCTCTCTCCCTCTCTCTCTTTCCTCTCTCCCTCTCTCTCTTTCCTCTCTCTTTCCTCTCTCTTTCCTCTCTCTTTCCTCTCTCTCTCTCTCTTTCTGTGTCTCTGTCTTTCCTCTCTCTGTCTGACTCATAGAAACATAGAAATTAGGTGCAGGAGTAGGCCATTCGGCCCTTCGAGCCTGCACCGCCATTCAATATGATCGTGGCTGATCATCCAACAGTATCCTGTACCTGCCTTCTCTCCATACCCTCTGATCCCCTCAGCCACAAGGGCCACATCTAACTCCCTCTTAAATATAGCCAATGAACTGGCCTCAACTACCCTCTGTGGCAGAGAGTTCCAGAGATTCACCACTCTCTGTGTGAAAAAAAGTTCTTCTCATCTCGGTTTTAAAGGATTTCCCCCTTATCCTTAAGCTGTGACCCCTTGTCCTGGACTTCCCTAACATCGGGAACAATCTTCCTGCATTTAGCCTATCCAACCCCTTAAGAATTTTGTAAGTTTCTATAAGATCCCCTCTCAATCTCCTAAATTCTAGAGAGTATAAACCAAGTCTATCCAGTCTTTCTTCATAAGACAGTCCTGACATCCCAGGAATCAGTCTGGTGAACCGTCTGTATCTCTGTGCCTGGCTCTCTCTCTCTCTCTCTGTCTGTATCTCTGTGTCTCGGTGTCTGTATCTCTCTCTCTCTCTGTTTCTCAACTTGAATGTCTACCATAAAACAACAAACCATAAAAGCTGGTCATGTTTCATCAATTAACTTATTTCCAATTATTTCAATCCATATTCACCATTATTTTAAATGTCCAATTCCTAACACTAGATACAATTTTCCAAATTAACTTTACTGACAAGAAATCTAAAAGAACATCAAGAAACGATTAAAAGAAAATCAAAAGCTGATTTTTACAACTTCCCTTTTTCAGGTTACGAGGATACAAAGAGTTAATTGTACAGCTTGTTCGCAATCCAATTTGAACTACAGTACAAATGCTCGCCCCCGCCACTGTGTTCAATTTTACAACTTGCTCATTCCAACCTTTCATCTTACAACCATTCGTTCCAAACCGGTTTTTACATACAAATCACATTCGTTCCGTTCTTACTTCAAATAGATTATTCATTTTATATTTTCTCCCTGTCCTGCACTGTTGTCCCTGGCCTTTGCCGTCTTCTTATCTGCTAATTTCGGGAGTAACTCCTTCATCATCCTGCTCTCTCTGTTCCTTATTTGCTGTTTTTCTACTGCCTGCAACATAATCTTTACTACTTGTTTTTCACTTCTGTGAAAAGGAATTGATCTAACTGTTCTTGTCAGACCTAAAGAATCTTCAAGGAGGCTATTTAACAAACCCCCTTCCCCCTCAGGGTCCTCTCCTAGGTACCTCCCAATGGGGTCTAATTTCAACCGAACTTATCTTCCCCTTCTGCCCTTTGACTCCCCGTCCTGTTGGCCGGGTGATTTTCGTCCACCCCGGCCCCTGTCTCTCTTTCCTTTGGGTATTTT
>JAWMAR010000230.1:3050537-3080407 GCA_036785375.1 Leucoraja ocellata
AACTTCAGTAAGGCCTTTGACAAAGTTCAATTAAAGGAAATAAGGTTGGTTAGAAGTGATTAGTAAGGAATAGCAAGATGGATTAAAAGTGACTGTTGGAAATGTCAGAGAGTAATGGTGGATGGATGTTTATCAGGTTGGAGGTCAATGACTAGAGGGGTACCTCAGGGATGTGTGTTGGGACCACTGTTGTTTGTCATGTGAATCAATAATATGGATGTTGGTGTGGTAAGATAGATTAAGAAGTATGTAGATAATACTAAGATACGTGGTGTAGTGAATAATTAAGTAGATTTTAAAAAATGTACAGAGAGATTTAAGTCATTTGGAAGACTGGGTTGAAACATGACAGATGGATTTAATGTTGATAAGTGTGAGGTGATACAACTTGGCAGGACAAATTCAAATTAGACTTACATGGTAAATGATTGTGAATTGAGGAATGAAGTTGAACAGAGGGATCTAGGAACAACTATGTATAATTCCCTGAAGGTGGAATCTCGTGTAGAAAGGATGGTAAAGAAAGATTTCGGTGTGTTGGCCTTTATAAATCAGAGCATTGTGTATAGAAGTTGGGTTGTAATGTTAAATTGTACAAAGTATTGGTGAGGTCAATTGTGAGTATGGTGTATAATTTTGGCAGGCATAATATAGGAAAAAGGTAAAATAGAGGTACAGAGGAGATCAATTAGAATGTTGACTGGGTTTCAGCAACTAAGATACAGAGAAAGGTTGAACAAGTTAGGTTTTTATTATTTGGGAAAGATAGAAGAAATACCCACCATGGTAATGATGTTTTCTTAAGGAACTGTATACTGGCAGTATCTCATTCTATTACAGAATTAAAAACCAAGGAGCTGTTGGCACAGAGTCCCCATCTCGACTTGCCAATCCATTCTGTGAAAGCAGAGAACTGGGATCTTGTAAAATCATGGAAGGAAGAAAAGCTGCAACAAAGTGGACTGGACACTACCTTGTGTTATTAATCACCGAGACAGCAGTACGAACAAAAGAAAAAGGGTGGACACACGCAAACCGATTTAAGGGTCCTGTGGAGGCCCCCACCAGACAATATCAGCCCGTAGACTGTGCGTGAAGGGAAGGAACCATTGACTTTGTGCCTATTCGGATGTTGTATTATTCCCTGCGCTGGCCTTCAGAACACAGTATGACTAGCGAGAGGAGGATAGGGAGGCGAAGAATCTGCTGCTAGCACTAGAAAAGAAGATATAGTATAATTCAAAAGATGCGTAGCAAAAAGAAAAATGGTGGATTGTGAGAAAAGGGTTTATAGGGATGGTTGAATTATACTAGAACTCTGAAAAACATAACTTAGAAAGAAATGAGCTTATTCCGCAGAAGCCAGACTGCTGGTAGAATAAAGTAGCAATATACAGAACAGAGAGAAATTCTAGATAAAAGTAGCAAACAGATAACAACTTCAGCAGAAGGCCTTGGGAGTCTTTGACGTCAGGACATGGTCCGAGACATTCCTGGACTTTCTCGTGGGAATGTGGGCTTTATGTTATGATTGGACAAAACTCGATGGGGAGACATGAGGTAGTGGCCATAGTGAAGAAGGGTATAAAGATAGAAAGCATCTCCATTTTCTTTGTGCCTCTAGAGGACATCAGAGGAGAGGCACCTATTCTGCAGAATATGAAATTAATCAAAACACTTCTTTGTCTGAATTTGTCTCAAGAGCATTTGTGATTTTTGAATCTCACACACACCCTGACACACAGGCCCAGACACACAGGCCCTGACACACAGGCCCTGACACACAGGCCCTGACACACACACCCTGACACACACACCCTGACAACAGGCCCAGACACACAGACCCTGACACACACACCGTGGCACACAGGCCCTGACACACAGGCCCACACACACAGGCCCAGACACACAGGCCCAGACACACAGGCCCAGACACACAGGCCCTGACACACACACCGTGACACACAGGCCCTGACAAACACACCCTGACACACAGGCCCAGACACACAGGCCCTGACACACTGGCCCTGAGACACAGGCCTGAGACACAAACCCTGAGACACAGGCCCTGCGACACAGGCCCTGAGACACAACCCTGAAACACAGCCCCTGAGACACAGTCCCTGAGACACAAACCCTGGGTCAGACTAAGGACAGTCCCTGACATAGAATCTAAGGACAGAGACTCGGGAGAGACCAGAGGCAGGCACAGATCTAGAGGAGAGAGACCCTACGGACACAGACCATGGGTCACAGACGTGACGCCCCCACACACCCTAAGTACACGGATCCTGAGACAGACATTGGGGACGGATCCTGAGACACGGGCTCTAGGATATGACCCTGAGACACAGACCCTGAGACACAGACCCTGAGACACAAACCGTGAGACACAAACCCTGACACACAGGCCTGAGACACAGGCCCTCAGACGCAGGCCTGAGACACAGGCACTGACACACAGGCCTGAGACACAAACCCTGACACACAGCCCCTGAGACACAGGCCCTGAGACACAGGCCTGAGACAAAGGCCTGAGACACAGGCCCTGACACACACACCCTGACACACACATCCTGACACACACGCCCTGACACACAGGCCTGACACACAGGCCCTGACACACACACCCTGACACACACATCCTGACACACACCCTGGCACAGACACCCTGACACACACCCTGACACACACCCTGACACACACACCCAACACACACACCCTGCATACACGCCCTGACACACACACGACCTGACACACACACCCTGGCACACACGCCCTGACACACGCACACCCTGCCATACACGCCCTGACACACACACCCTGACACAACCCTGACACACACACTCTGAGACTGACCCTGAGACACAAACCCTGGGGGCAGACTAAGGACAGTCCTGAGATAGAATCTAAGGACAGAGACTCGGGAATCTCTGGAATTCTCTGCCACAGAGGGTAGTGAGGCCACAGTTCATTGGCTATATTTAAGAGGGAGTTAGATGTGGCCCTTGTGGCTAAGGGGATCAGGGGGTATGGAGAGAAGGCAGGTACGGTATACTGAGTTGGATGATCAGCCATGATCATATTGAATGGCGGTGCAGGCTCGAAGGGCCGAATGGCCTACTCCTGCACCTAATTTCTATGTTTCTATGGGAGAGACCAGAGGCGGGCACAGATCTAGAGGAGAGAGACTCTACGGACACAGACCATGGGGTCACAGACGTGACACCCCCACACACCCTAAGTACACGGATCCTGAGACAGACATTGGGGATGGATCCTGGGAACTCGGGCCCTAGGGTGGATCCTGAGACACAGGATCTAGGAAATGAACCCTGGGGCCACAGACCCTGAGAAACACACCCTGACACACAGGCCCTGAGACACAGCCCCTGAGACACAGGCCGTGAGACACAGGCACTGAGATACAGGCCTGAGACACAGGCCCTGAGACACAGGCAGCACAGGT
Organism: Leucoraja ocellata; assembly: GCA_036785375.1. Classification (NCBI taxonomy): domain Eukaryota; kingdom Metazoa; phylum Chordata; class Chondrichthyes; order Rajiformes; family Rajidae; genus Leucoraja; species Leucoraja ocellata. The sequence continues at coordinate 3,054,007 of JAWMAR010000230.1, forward strand.
GAGACACAGGCACTGAGACACAGGCCCTGAGACACAGGCACTGAGACACAGGCCCTGAGACACAGGCCCTGAGACACAGGCCCTGAGACACAGGCCCTGACACACACACCCTGACACACACACCTGACACACACACTCTGACACAGACCCTGAGACACAGACCCTGGGGACAGACTAAGGACAGTCCCTGAGATAGAATCTAAGGACAGAGACTCGGGAATCTCTGGAATTCTCTGCCACCAGAGGGTAGTTGAGGCCACAGTTCATTGGCTATATTTAAGAGGGAGTTAGATGTGGCCCTTGTGGCTAAGGGGATCAGGGGGTATGGGAGAAGGCAGGTACGGTATACTGAGTTGGATGATCAGCCATGATCATATTGAATGGCGGTGCAGGCTCGAAGGGCCGAATGGCCTACTCCTGCACCTAATTTCTATGTTTCTATGGGAGAGACCAGAGGCGGGCACAGATCTAGAGGAGAGAGACTCTACGGACACAGACCATGGGGTCACAGACGTGACACCCCCACACACCCTAAGTACACGGATCCTGAGACAGACATTGGGGATGGATCCTGGGAACTCGGGCCCTAGGGTGGATCCTGAGACACAGGATCTAGGAAATGAACCCTGGGGCCACAGACCCTGAGAAACACACCCTGACACACAGGCCCTGAGACACAGCCCCTGAGACACAGGCCGTGAGACACAGGCACTGAGATACAGGCCTGAGACACAGGCCCTGAGACACAGGCCCTGAGACACAGGCACTGAGACACAGGCCCTGAGACACAGGCACTGAGACACAGGCCCTGAGACACAGGCCCTGAGACACAGGCCCTGAGACACAGGCCCTGACACACACACCCTGACACACACACCCTGACACACACACTCTGACACAGACCCTGAGACACAGACCCTGGGGACAGACTAAGGACAGTCCCTGAGACAGAATCTAAGGACAGAGACTCGGTAGAGACCAGAGGCGGGCACAGATCTAGAGGAGAGAGACCCTACGGACACAGACCATGGGGTCACAGACGTGACGCCCCCACACACCCTAAGTACACGGATCCTGAGACAGACATTGGGGACAGAACCTGGGAACTCGGGCCCTAGGGTGGATCCTGAGACACAGGATCTAGGAAATGAACCCTGGGGCCACAGACCCAGAGAAACACACCCTGACGCACACACCCTGACACACACACCCTGACACACACACCCTGACACACACACCCTGACACACAAACCCTGACACACAGGCCCTGACACACGCACTGTGACACACAGGCCGTGACACACAGGCCCTGACACACAGGCCCTGACACACAGGCCCTGACACACAGGCCCTGACACACAGGCCCTGACACACAGGCCTTGACACACACACCCTGACACACACACATTGACACACACACCCTGACACACAGGCCCTGACACACAGACCCTGACACACACACCCTGACACACAAACCCTGACACACACACCCTGACACACAGGCCCAGACACACAGGCCCTGACACACACACCGTGACACACAGGCCCAGAAACACAGGCCCAGACACACAGGCCCAGACACACAGGCCCTGACACACAGGCCCTGACACACAGGCCCTAACACACACACCCTGACACACACACCTTCTCACACACACCCTGACACACAGTACCTGACACACACGCCCTGACACACAGGCCCAGACACACAGGCCCTGACACACAGGCCCTGACACACACACCCTGACACACAGGCCCTGACACACACACCCTGACACACACACCTTGACACACACCCTGACACACACACCCTGACACACAGGCCCTGACACACACACCTGACACACACACCTTGACACACACCCTGACACAAACACCTTGACACACACACACCCTGACACACAGGCCCTGACACACACACCCTGACACAGACACCCTGACACACAGGCTCTGACACACACGCCCTGACACACACACCCTGACACACACACCCTGACACACACACCCTGACACTAACACCCTGACACACAGGCCCTGACACACAGGCCCTGACACACAGACCCTGACACACACACCCTGACACACAGGCCCTGACACACAGGCCCTGACACACAGGCCCTGACACACACACCCTGACACACACACCTTGACACACACCCTGGCGCACACACCCTGACACACACAGCCACACACAGGCCCTGACACACACACACTCTGACACACAGGCCCAGACACACACACCCTGACACACAGGCCCTGACACACAGGCCCAGACACACAGGTCCTGACACACAGGCCCAGACACACAGGTCCTGACACACAGGCCCAGACACACACACCCTGACACACAGGCCCTGACACACAGGCCCTGACACACAGGCCCAGACACACAGGTCCTGACACACAGGCCCAGACACACACACCCTGACACACACACCCTGACACACAGGTCCTGACACACAGGCCCAGACACACACACCCTGACACACACACCCTGACACACAGGCCCTGACACACACACACCCTGACACACAGGCCCAGACACACACACCCTGACACACACACCCTGACACACAGGCCCAGACACAGAGGCCCTGACACACAGGGTGACACACAGGCCCTGACACACACACCCTGACACACACACCCTGACACACACACCCTGACACACAGACACTGACACAGACCCTGAGACACAGACCCTGGGGACAGACTAAGGACAGTCCCTGAGATAGAATCTAAGGACAGAGACTCGGGAGAGACCAGAGGCGGGCACAGATCTAGAGGAGAGAGACCCTACGGACACAGACCATGGGGTCACAGACGTGACATCCCCACACACCCTAAGTACACGGATCTGAGACAGACATTGGGGACAGAACCTGGGAACTCGGGCCCTAGGGTGGATCCTGAGACACAGGCTCTAGGAAATGAACCCTGGGGCCACAGACCCTGAGACACAAACTCTGACACATAGAGCCTGAGACACAAACCCTGACACACAGGCCCTGAGACACAGCCCCTGAGACACAGGCACTGAGACAGAGCCCCTGAGACACAGGCCGTGAGACACAGACCCTGAGACACAAACCCTGACACATAGACCCTGAGACACAGGCCCTGAGACACAGGCACTGAGATACAGGCACTGAGACACAGGCCCTGAGACAGAGCCCCTGAGACACAGGCCCTGAGACACAGGCCCTGAGACACAGGCACTGAGACACAGGCCCTGAGACACAGACCCTGAGACAGACCCTGAGACACAAACCCTGGGGGCAGACTAAGGACAGTCCCTGAGATAGAATCTAAGGACAGAGACTCGGGAATCTCTGGAATTCTCTGCCACAGAGGGTAGTTGAGGCCACAGTTCATTGGCTATATTTAAGAGGGAGTTAGATGTGGCCCTTGTGGCTAAAGGGATCAGGGGGTATGGAGAGAAGGCAGGTACGGGATACTGAGTTGGATGATCAGCCATGATCATATTGAATGGCGGTGCAGGCTCGAAGGGCCGAATGGCCTCTACTCCTGCACCTATTGTCTATGTTTCTATGGGAGAGACCAGAGGCGGGCACAGATCTAGAGGAGAGAGACCCTACGGACACAGACCATGGGGTCACAGACGTGACGCCCCCACACACCCTAAGTACACGGATCCTGAGACGGACATTGGGGACAGATCCTGGGGACTCGGGCCCTAGGGTGGATCCTGAGACACAGGCTCTAGGAAATGAACCCTGGGGCCACAGACCCTGAGACACAGGCCCTGACACACAAACCCTGAGACACAGGCCCTGAGACACAGGCCCTGAGACACAGGCCCTGACACACAGGCCCTGAGACACAGGCCCTGAGACACAGGCCCTGAGACACAGGCCCTGACACACAGGCCCTGAGACACAAACCCTGACACACAGGCCCTGAGACACAGGCCCTGAGACACAGGCCCTCAGACACAGCCCCTGAGACACAGGCCCTGACACACACACCCTGACACACACACCCTGACACACACACCCTGACACACAGGCCCTGACACCACACCCTGACACACATACCCTGACACACACATCCTGACACACACACCCTGATACACACACCCTGATACACACACCCCGACACACAGGCCCTGACACCACACCCTGACACACACACCCTGACACACACACCCTGACACACACACCCTGACACACAGGCCCTGACACCACACCCTGACACACATACCCTGACACACATACCCTGACACACACACACTGACACACACACCCTGATACACACACACCCTGACACACACACACCCTGACACACAGACACTGACACACACACCCTGACACACAGACACTGACACACACACCCTGACACACACACCCTGACACAAAAACCCTGACACCACACCCTGACACCACACCCTGACACACAGACACTGACACACACACCCTGACACACAGACACTGACACACACACCCTGACACACACACCCTGACACACACACCCTGACAAACACACCCTGACACACAGACACTAACACACACACCCTGACACACACACCCTGACACACACACCCTGACACCACACCCTGACACCACACCCTGACACACAGACACTGACACACACACCCTGACACACACACCCTGACACACACACCCTGACACACACACCCTGACACACACACACCCTGACACACACACACCCTGACACACACACCCTGACAGACACACCCTGACACACACGCCCTGACACACAGGCCCTGACACACACACCCTGACACATAGACCCTGAGACACAAACCCTGACACACAGGCCCTGAGACACAGGCCCTGACACACGCACTGTGACACACAGGCCGTGACACACAGGCCGTGACACACAGGCCCTGACACACAGGCCCTGACACACAGGCCCTGACACACAGGCCTTGACACACACACCCTGACACACACACATTGACACACACACCCTGACACACAGGCCCTGACACACAGACCCTGACACACACACCCTGACACACAAACCCTGACACACACACCCTGACACACAGGCCCAGACACACAGGCCCTGACACACAGGCCCAGAAACACAGGCCCAGACACACAGGCCCAGACACACAGGCCCTGACACACAAACCCTGATGCACACACCTTGACACACACCCTGACACACATACACAGACACACAGGCCCTGACACACACATCCTGACACACACACCCTGATACACACACCCTGATACACACACCCCGACACACAGGCCCTGACACCACACCCTGACACACACACCCTGACACACACACCCTGACACACACACCCTGACACACAGGCCCTGACACCACACCCTGACACACATACCCTGACACACATACCCTGACACACACACACTGACACACACACCCTGATACACACACACCCTGACACACACACACCCTGACACACAGACACTGACACACACACCCTGACACACAGACACTGACACACACACCCTGACACACACACCCTGACACAAAAACCCTGACACCACACCCTGACACCACACCCTGACACACAGACACTGACACACACACCCTGACACACAGACACTGACACACACACCCTGACACACACACCCTGACACACACACCCTGACAAACACACCCTGACACACAGACACTGACACACACACCCTGACACACACACCCTGACACACACACCCTGACACCACACCCTGACACCACACCCTGACACACAGACACTGACACACACACCCTGACACACACACCCTGACACACACACCCTGACACACACACCCTGACACACACACACCCTGACACACACACACCCTGACACACACACCCTGACAGACACACCCTGACACACACGACCTGACACACAGGCCCTGACACACACACCCTGACACATAGACCCTGAGACACAAACCCTGACACACAGGCCCTGAGACACAGGCCCTGACACACGCACTGTGACACACAGGCCGTGACACACAGGCCGTGACACACAGGCCCTGACACACAGGCCCTGACACACAGGCCCTGACACACAGGCCTTGACACACACACCCTGACACACACACATTGACACACACACCCTGACACACAGGCCCTGACACACAGACCCTGACACACACACCCTGACACACAAACCCTGACACACACACCCTGACACACAGGCCCAGACACACAGGCCCTGACACACAGGCCCAGAAACACAGGCCCAGACACACAGGCCCAGACACACAGGCCCTGACACACAAACCCTGATGCACACACCTTGACACACACCCTGACACACATACACAGACACACAGGCCCTGACACACAGGCCCTGACACACACACCTTGACACACAAACCCTGACACACACACCCTGACACACAGGCCCTGACACACGCACTGTGACACACAGGCCGTGACACACAGGCCCTGACACACAGGCCCTGACACACAGCCCTTGACACACACACCCTGACACACACACATTGACACACACACCCTGACACACAGGCCCTGACACACAGACCCTGACACACACACCCTGACACACAAACCCTGACACACACACCCTGACACACAGGCCCAGACACACAGGCCCTGACACACACACCGTGACACACAGGCCCAGAAACACAGGCCCAGACACACAGGCCCAGACACACAGGCCCTGACACACAGGCCCTGACACACAGGCCCTAACACACACACCCTGACACACACACCTTCTCACACACACCCTGACACACACACCCTGACACACAGGCCCTGACACACAGGCCCAGACACACAGGCCCTGACACACAGGCCCTGACACACACACCCTGACACACAGGCCCTGACACACACACCCTGACACACACACCTTGACACACACCCTGACACGCACACCTTGACACACACCCTGACACAAACACCTTGACACACACACACCCTGACACACAGGCTCTGACACACACGCCCTGACACACACACCCTGACCCACACACCCTGACACTAACACCCTGACACACAGGCCCTGACACACAGGCCCTGACACACAGGCCCTGACACACACACCCTGACACACAGGCCCTGACACACAGGTCCTGACACACAGGCCCTGACACACAAACCCTGACACACACACCTTGACACACACCCTGGCGCACACACCCTGACACACACAGCCACACTCAGGCCCTGACACACACACACTCTGACACACAGGCCCAGACACACACACCCTGACACACAGGCCCTGACACACAGGCCCAGACACACAGGTCCTGACACACAGGCCCTGACACACACACCCTGACACACAGGCCCTGACACACAGGCCCAGACACACAGGCCCAGACACACACACCCTGACACACACACCCTGACACACAGGCCCTGACACACACACACCCTGACACACAGGCCCAGACACACACACCCTGACACACACACCCTGACACACAGGCCCAGACACAGAGGCCCTGACACACAGGGTGACACACAGGCCCTGACACACACACCCTGACACACACACCCTGACACACACACCCTGACACACACACCCTGACCCACACACTCTGACACAGACCCTGAGACAGACCCTGAGACACAAACCCTGGGGGCAGACTAAGGACAGTCCCTGAGATAGAATCTAAGGACAGAGACTCGGGAATCTCTGGAATTCTCTGCCACAGAGGGTAGTTGAGGCCAGTTCATTGGCTATATTTAAGAGGGAGTTAGATGTGGCCCTTGTGGCTAAGGGGATCAGGGGGTATGGAGAGAAGGCAGGTACGGTATACTGAGTTGGATGATCAGCCATGATCATATTGAATGGCGGTGCAGGCTCGAAGGGCCGAATGGCCTCTACTCCTGCACCTAATTTCTATGTTTCTATGGGAGCGACCAGAGGCGGGCACAGATCTAGAGGAGAGAGACCCTACGGACACAGACCATGGGGTCACAGACGTGACGCCCCCACACACCCTAAGTACACGGATCCTGAGACAGACATTGGGGACAGATCCTGGGAACTCGGGCCCTAGGGTGGATCCTGAGAGACAGACTCTAGGAAATGAACCCTGGGGCCACAGACCCTGAGACACAAACCCTGACACACAAACCCTGAGACACAGCCCCTGACACACAGGCCCTGAGACACAGCCCCTGAGACACAGGCCCTGAGACACAGCCCCTGAGACACAGGCCCTGAGACACAGCCCCTGAGACACAGGCCCTGAGACACAGGCCGTGAGACACAGACCCTGAGACACAGGCCCTGAGACACAAACCCTGACACACAGGCACTGGGACACAGGCCCTGAGACACAGGCACTGAGACACAGGCCCTGAGACACAGGCCCTGAGACACAGGCCCTGAGACACAGGCTGTGAGACACAGGCACTCAGATACAGGCCTGAGACACAGGCCCTGAGACACAGGCACTGAGACACAGGCCCTGAGACACAGGCCCTGAGACACAGGCCCTGAGACACAGGCCCTGAGACACAGGCCGTGAGACACAGGCACTGAGACACAGGCCCTGAGACACAGGCCCTGACACACACACCCTGACACACACACCCTGACACACACACACCCTGACACACACACACCCTGACACACAGACACTGACACACACACCCTGACACACAGACACTGACACACACACCCTGACACACAGACACCCTGACACACACACCCTGGCACACACACACACCCTGACACACACACCCTGACACACACACCCTGACACACAGGCCCTGACACACACACCCTGACACACACACCATGACACACACACTCTGACACAGACCCTGAGACACAAACCCTGGGGACAGACTAAGGAAAGTCCCTGAGATAGAATCTAAGGACAGAGACTCGGTAGAGACCAGAGGCGGGCACAGATCTAGAGGAGAGAGACCCTATGGACACAGACCATGGGGTCACAGACGTGACGCCCCCACACACCCTAAGTACACGGATCCTGAGACAGACATTGGGGACGGATCCTGGGAACTCGGGCCCTAGGGTGGATCCTGAGAGACAGGATCTAGGAAATGAACCCTGGGGCCACAGACCCTGAGAAACACACCCTGACGCACACACCCTGACACACACACCCTGACACACACACCCTGACACACACACCCTGACGCACAGACACCCTGACACACACACACCCTGACGCACAGACACCCTGACACACACACACCCTGACACACACACCCTGACACACACACCCTGACACACACACACCCTGACACACACACACCCTGACACACACACACCCTGACACACACACCCTGACACACACACACCCTGACACACACACACCCTGACACACACACACCCTGACACACACCCTGACACACACACTCTGACACACACACCCTGACACACACACCCTGACACACACACCCTGACACACACACCCTGACACACTCACCCTGACACACACACCCTGACACACACACCCTGACACACACACACCCTGACACACACACACCCTGACACACACACCCTGACAGACACACCCTGACACACACGCCCTGACACACAGGCCCTGACACACACACCCTGACACATAGACCCTGAGACACAAACCCTGACACACAGGCCCTGAGACACAGGCCCTGAGACACAAACCCTGACACACACACCTTGACACACACCCTGACACACACACACAGACACACAGGCCCTGACACACAGGCCCTGGCACACACACCCTGACACACAAACCCTGACACACACACCCTGACACACAGGCCCTGACACACGCACTGTGACACACAGGCCGTGACACACAGGCCCTGACACACAGGCCGTGACACACAGGCCCTGACACACAGGCCCTGACACACACACCCTGACACACAGGCCCTGACACACAGGCCCTGACACACGCACTGTGACACACAGGCCGTGACACACAGGCCCTGACACACAGGCCCTGACACACAGGCCTTGACACACACCCTGACACACAGGCCCTGACACACAGACCCTGACACACACACCCGACACACAAACCCTGACACACACACCCTGACACACAGGCCCAGACACACAGGCCCTGACACACACACCGTGACACACAGGCCCAGAAACACAGGCCCAGACACACAGGCCCAGACACACAGGCCCTGACACACAGGCCCTGACACACAGGCCCTAACACACACACCCTGACACACACACCTTCTCACACACACCCTGACACACAGTACCTGACACACACGCCCTGACACACAGGCCCAGACACACAGGCCCTGACACACAGGCCCTGACACACACACCCTGACACACAGGCCCTGACACACACACCCTGACACACACACCTTGACACACACCCTGACACAAACACCTTGACACACACACACCCTGACACACAGGCCCTGACGCACACACCGTGACACACAGGCCCTGACAAACACACCCTGACACACAGACCCAGACACACAGGCCCTGACACACTGGCCCTGAGACACAGGCCTGAGACACAAACCCTGAGACACAGGCCCTGAGACACAAACCCTGACACACAGCCCCTGAGACACAGGCCCTGAGACACAAACCCTGGGGTCAGACTAAGGACAGTCCCTGACATAGAATCTAAGGACAGAGACTCGGGAGAGACCAGAGGCAGGCACAGATCTAGAGGAGAGAGACCCTACGGACACAGACCGTGGGGTCACAGACGTGACGCCCCCACACACCCTAAGTACACGGATCCTGAGACAGACATTGGGGACAGATCCTGGGAACTCGGGCCCTAGGGTGGATCCTGAGACACAGGATCTAGGAAATGAACCCTGGGGCCAGAGACCATGAGAAACACACCCTGACGCACACACCCTGACACACACACCCTGACACACACACCCTGACACACACACCCTAACACACACACACCCTGATGCACACACCCTGACACACACACACCCTGATGCACAGACACCCTGACACACACACCCTGACACACACACACCCTGACGCACAGACACCCTGACACACACACCCTGACACACACACCCTGACACACGCACCCTGACACACACACACCCTGACACACACACACCCTGACACACACACACCCTGACAGACACACCCTGACACACACGCCCTGACACACAGGCCCTGACACACACACCCTGACACATAGACCCTGAGACACAAACCCTGACACACAGGCCCTGAGACACAGGCCCTGAGACACAAACCCTGACACACACACCTTGACACACACCCTGACACACACACACAGACACACAGGCCCTGACACACAGGCCCTGACACACACACCCTGACACACAAACCCTGACACACACACCCTGACACACAGGCCCTGACACACGCACTGTGTCACACAGGCCCTGACACACAGGCCCTGACACACAGGCCCTGACACACAGGCCCTGACACACAGGCTGTGACACACACACCCTGACACACACACCATGACACACACACTCTGACACAGACCCTGAGACACAAACCCTGGGGACAGACTAAGGAAAGTCCCTGAGATAGAATCTAAGGACAGAGACTCGGTAGAGACCAGAGGCGGGCACAGATCTAGAGGAGAGAGACCCTATGGACACAGACCATGGGGTCACAGACGTGACGCCCCCACACACCCTAAGTACACGGATCCTGAGACAGACATTGGGGACGGATCCTGGGAACTCGGGCCCTAGGGTGGATCCTGAGAGACAGGATCTAGGAAATGAACCCTGGGGCCACAGACCCTGAGAAACACACCCTGACGCACACACCCTGACACACACACCCTGACACACAGGCCCTGAGACACACACCCTGACACACACACCCTGACACACACACCCTGACACACACACACCCTGACGCACAGACACCCTGACACACACACACACCCTGACACACACACCCTGACACACACACCCTGACACACACACACCCTGACACACACACACCCTGACACACACACACCCTGACACACACAACCTGACACACACACACCCTGACACACACACACCCTGACACACACACACCCTGACACACACCCTGACACACACACTCTGACACACACACCCTGACACACACACCCTGACACACACACCCTGACACACACACCCTGACACACTCACCCTGACACACACACCCTGACACACACACCCTGACACACACACACCCTGACACACACACACCTTGACACACACACCCTGACAGACACACCCTGACACACACGCCCTGACACACAGGCCCTGACACACACACCCTGACACATAGACCCTGAGACACAAACCCTGACACACACACGTTGACACACACCCTGACACACACACACAGACACACAGGCCCTGACACACAGGCCCTGACACACACACCCTGACACACAAACCCTGACACACACACCCTGACACACAGGCCCTGACACACGCACTGTGACACACAGGCCGTGACACACAGGCCCTGACACACAGGCCGTGACACACAGGCCCTGACACACAGGCCCTGACACACAGGCCCTGACACACAGGCCTTGACACACACACCCTGACACACACACATTGACACACACACCCTGACACACAGGCCCAGACACACAGGCCCTGACACACACACCGTGACACACAGGCCCAGAAACACAGGCCCAGACACACAGGCCCAGACACACAGGCCCTGACACACAGGCCCTGACACACAGGCCCTAACACACACACCCTGACACACACACCTTCTCACACACACCCTGACACACAGTACCTGACACACACGCCCTGACACACAGGCCCAGACACACAGGCCCTGACACACAGGCCCTGACACACACACCCTGACACACAGGCCCTGACACACACACCCTGACACACACACCTTGACACACACACTGACACAAACACCTTGACACACACACACCCTGACACACAGGCCCTGACGCACACACCGTGACACACAGGCCCTGACAAACACACCCTGACACACAGGCCCAGACACACAGGCCCTGACACACTGGCCCTGAGACACAGGCCTGAGACACAAACCCTGAGACACAGGCACTGCGACACAGGCCCTGAGACACAAACCCTGACACACAGCCCCTGAGACACAGGCCCTGAGACACAAACCCTGGGGTCAGACTAAGGACAGTCCCTGACATAGAATCTAAGGACAGAGACTCGGGAGAGACCAGAGGCGGGCACAGATCTAGAGGAGAGAGACCCTACGGACACAGACCATGGGGTCACAGACGTGACACCCCCACACACCCCAAGTAAACGGATCCTGAAACAGACATTGGGGACGGATCCTGGGAACTCGGGCCCTAGGGTGGATCCTGAGACACAGGATCTAGGAAATGAACCCTGGGGCCACAGACCATGAGAAACACACCCTGACGCACACACCCTGACACACACACCCTGACACACACACCCTGACACACACACCCTAACACACACACACCCTGATGCACACACCCTGACACACACACACCCTGATGCACAGACACCCTGACACACACACCCTGACACACACACACCCTGACGCACAGACACCCTGACACACACACCCTGACACACACACCCTGACACACGCACCCTGACACACACACACCCTGACACACACACACCCTGACACACACACACCCTGACAGACACACCCTGACACACACGCCCTGACACACAGGCCCTGACACACACACCCTGACACATAGACCCTGAGACACAAACCCTGACACACAGGCCCTGAGACACAGGCCCTGAGACACAAACCCTGACACACACACCTTGACACACACCCTGACACACACACACAGACACACAGGCCCTGACACACAGGCCCTGACACACACACCCTGACACACAAACCCTGACACACACACCCTGACACACAGGCCCTGACACACGCACTGTGTCACACAGGCCCTGACACACAGGCCCTGACACACAGGCCCTGACACACAGGCTGTGACACACAAACCCTGACACACACACCCTGACACACAGGCCCTGACACACGCACTGTGACACACAGGCCCTGACACACAGGCCCTGACACACATGCCCTGACACACAGGCCCTGACACACACACTGTGACACACAGGCCCTGACACACAGGCCCTGACACACAGGCCCTGACACACACACTGTGACACACAGGCCCTGACACACAGGCCCTGACACACACACTGTGACACACAGGCCGTGACACACAGGCCCTGACACACAGGCCCTGACACACAGGCCTTGACACACAGGCCCTGACACACACACCCTGACACACACACCTTGACACACACCCTGACACACACACCCTGACACACAGGCCCTGACACACACACCCTGACACACACACATTGACACACACACCCTGACACACAGGCCCTGACACACAGACCCTGACACACACACCCTGACACACAAACCCTGACACACACACCGTGACACACAGGCCCAGAAACACAGGCCCAGACACACAGGCCCAGACACACAGGCCCCGACACACACACCCTGACACACACGCCCTGACACACAGGCCCTGACACACACACCCTGACACACACACCTTGACACACACCCTGACACACACACCCTGACACACAGGCCCTGATACACACACCCTGACACACACACCTTGACACACACCCTGACACAAACACCTTGACACACACACACCCTGACACACAGGCCCTGACACACACACCCTGACACAGACACCCTGACACACAGGCTCTGACACACACGCCCTGACACACACACCCTGACACACACACCCTGACTAACACCCTGACACACAGGCCCTGACACACACACCCTGACACACACACACATTGACACACACACCCTGACACACAGACCCTGACACACACACCCTGACACACAAACCCTGACACACACACCGTGACACACAGGCCCAGAAACACAGGCCCAGACACACAGGCCCAGACACACAGGCCCTGACACACACACCCTGACACACACGCCCTGACACACAGGCCCTGACACACACACCCTGACACACACACCTTGACACACACCCTGACACAAACACACCCTGACACACAGGCCCTGACACACACACCGTGACACACACACCCTGACACAGACACCCTGACACACAGGCTCTGACACACACGCCCTGACACACACACCCTGACACACACACCCTGACACTAACACCCTGACACACAGGCCCTGACACACAGGCCCTGACACACAGGCCCTGACACACACACCCTGACACACAGGCCCTGACACACAGGCCCTGACACACAGGCCCTGACACACACACCCTGACACACACACCTTGACACACACCCTGGCGCACACACCCTGACACACACAGCCACACACAGGCCCTGACACACACACACTCTGACACACAGGCCCAGACACACACACCCTGACACACACGCCCTGACACTAACACCCTGACACACAGGCCCTGACACACAGGCCCAGACACACAGGTCCTGACACACACACCCTGACACACAGGCCCTGACACACAGGCCCTGACACACAGGCCCAGACACACAGGCCCAGACACACAGGTCCTGACACACAGGCCCTGACACACACACCCTGACACACACGCCCTGACACACAGGCCCTGACACACACACACCCTGACACACAGGCCCTGACACACACACCCTGACACACACACCTTGACACACACCCTGACACAAACACCTTGACACACACACACCCTGACACACAGGCCCTGACACACACACCGTGACACACACACCCTGACACAGACACCCTGACACACAGGCTCTGACACACACGCCCTGACACACACACCCTGACACACACACCCTGACACTAACACCCTGACACACAGGCCCTGACACACAGGCCCTGACACACAGGCCCTGACACACACACCCTGACACACAGGCCCTGACACACAGGCCCTGACACACAGGCCCTGACACACACACCCTGACACACACACCTTGACACACACCCTGACGCACACACCCTGACACACACAGCCACACACAGGCCCTGACACACACACACTCTGACACACAGGCCCAGACACACACACCCTGACACACAGGCCCTGACACACAGGCCCAGACACACAGGTCCTGACACACACACCCTGACACACAGGCCCTGACACACAGGCCCTGACACACAGGCCCAGACACACAGGCCCAGACACACAGGTCCTGACACACAGGCCCTGACACACACACCCTGACACACACGCCCTGACACACAGGCCCTGACACACACACACCCTGACACACAGGCCCAGACACACACACCCTGACACACACACCCTGACACACAGGCCCAGACACAGAGGCCCTGACACACAGGGTGACACACAGGCCCTGACACACACACCCTGACACACACACCCTGACCCACCCTGACCAGACACAAACCCTGGGGACAGACTAAGGACAGTCCCTGACATAGAATCTAAGGACAGAGACTCGGGAGAGACCAGAGGCAGGCACAGATCTAGAGGAGAGAGACCCTACGGACACAGACCATGGGGTCACAGACGTGACGCCCCCACACACCCTAAGTACACGGATCCTGAGACAGACATTGGGGACAGAACCTGGGAACTCGGGCCCTAGGGTGGATCCTGAGAGACAGACTCTAGGAAATGAACCCTGGGGCCACAGACCCTGAGACACAAACTCTGACACATAGACCCTGAGACACAAACCCTGACACACAGGCCCTGAGACACAGGCCCTGAGACACAGGCCCTGAGACAGAGCCCCTGAGACACAGGCCGTGAGACACAGGCACTGAGATACAGGCCTGAGACACAGGCCCTGAGACACAGGCACTGAGATACAGGCGTGAGACACAGGCCCTGAGACACAGGCCCTGACACACAGACCCTGACACACACACACTGACACACACACCCTGACACACAGACACTGACACACACACCCTGACACACACACCCTGACACACAGACACTGACACACACACCCTGACACACAGACACTGACACACACACCCTGACACACAGACACTGACACACACACCCTGACAAACACACCCTGGCACACAGACACTGACACACACACCCTGACACACAGACACCCTGACACACACACCCTGACACACACACCCTGACACACACACACCCTGACACACACACACCCTGACACACACACCCTGACACACACACCCTGACACACACACCCTAACACCACACCCTGACACCACACCCTGACGCACAGGCCCAGACACACACACCCAGACACACAGGCCCTGACACACAGGTCCTGACACACACACCCTGACACACACACCCTGACACACACACCATGACACACACACTCTGACACAGACCCTGAGATACAAACCCTGGGGACAGACTAAGGACAGTCCCTGAGATAGAATCTAAGGACAGAGACTCGGGAGAGACCAGAGGCAGGCACAGATCTAGAGGAGAGAGACCCTACGGACACAGACCATGGGGTCACAGACGTGACGCCCCCACACACCCTAAGTACACGGATCCTGAGACAGACATTGGGGACAGATCCTGGGAACTCGGGCCCTAGGGTGGATCCTGAGACACAGGATCTAGGAAATGAACCCTGGGGCCACAGACCCTGAGAAACACACCCTGACGCACACACCCTGACACACACACCCTGACACACACACCCTGACACACACACACCCTGACACACACACACCCTGACACACACACCCTGACACACACACCCTGACGCACACACCCTGACACACACACCCTGACACACACACCCTGACACACACACACCCTGACACACACACACCCTGACACACACACCCTGACACACACCCTGACACACACACTCTGACACTGACCCTGAGACACAAACCCTGGGGGCAGACTAAGGACAGTCCCTGAGATAGAATCTAAGGACAGAGACTCGGGAATCTCTGGAATTCTCTGCCACAGAGGGTAGTTGAGGCCAGTTCATTGGCTATATTTAAGAGGGAGTTAGTTGTGGCCCTTGTGGCTAAGGGGATCAGGGGGTATGGAGAGAAGGCAGGTACGGGATACTGAGTTGGATGATCAGCCATGATCATATTGAATGGCGGTGCAGGCTCGAAGGGCCGAATGGACCCGTTTACTCCTACTCTTTGCTTCCTGTTTGCCAGCCAGTTCTCTATCCACATCAATACTGAACCCCCAATGCCATGTGCTTTAAGTTTGTATACTAATCTCTTATGTGGGACCTTGTCGAAAGCCTTCTGGAAATCCAGTTACACCACATCCACTGGTTCTCCTCTATCCACGCTACTAGTTACATCCTCGAAAAATTCTATAAGATTCGTCAGACATGATTTACTTTTCGTAAATCCATGCTGACTTTGTCCAATGATTTCACCACTTTCCAAATGTGCTGCTATCCCATCTTTAATAACTGACTCTAGCAGTTTCCCCACTACCGATGTTAGACTAACTGGTCCGTAATTCCCCGTTTTCTCTCTCCCTCCCTTCTTAAAAAGTGGGGTTACGTTTGCTACCCGCCAATCCTCAGGAACTACTCCAGAATCTAAAGATTTTTGAAAGATTATTACTAATGCATCCACTATTTCTGGAGCTACTTCCTTAAGTACTCTGGGATGCAGCCTATCTGGCCCTGGGGATTTATCGGCCTTTAATCCATTCAATTTACCCAACACCACTTCCCGACTAACCTGCATTTCACTCAATTCCTCCACCTCCTTTGACCCGCGGGCCCCTGCTATTTCCGGCAGGTCATTTATGTCTTCCTTAGTGAAGACGGAACCAAAGTAGTTATTCAATTGGTCCGCCATATCCTGGTTCCCCATGATCAACTCACCTGTTTCTGACTGCAAGGGACCTACATTTGTTTTAACTAATCTCTTTCTTTTCACATATCTATAATAACTTTTGCAGTCAGTTTTTATGTTCCCTGCCAGTTTTCTTTCATAATCCATTTTTCCTTTTCTAATTAAGCCCTTCGTCCTCCTCTGCTGGTCTCTGAATTTCTCCCAGTCCTCCGGTATGCTGCTTTTTCTGGCTAGTTTGTACGCATCATCCTTTGCTTTGATACTATCCCTGATTTCCCTTGTTATCCATGGATGTACTACCTTCCCTGATTTATTCTTTTGCCAAACTGGGATGAACAATTTTTGTAGTTCATCCATGCAGTCTTTAAATGCCTTCCATTGCATATCCACCGTCAATCCTTTTAGAATTAATTGCCAGTCAATCTTGGCCAATTCACGTCTCATACCCTCAAAGTTACCTTTCTTTAAGTTCAAAACCACAGTTTCTGAATTAACAATGTCACTCTCCATCCTAATGAAGAACTCAACCATATTATGGTCACTCTTGCCCAAGGGGCCACGCACAACAAGACTACTAACTAACCCTTCCTCATTACTCAATACCCAGTCTAAAATAGCCAGCTCTCTCGTTGGTTCCTCTACATGTTGATTTAGATAACTATCCCGCATACATTCCAAGAAATCCTCTTCCTCAGCACCCCTGCCAATTTGATTCACCCAATCTATATGTAGATTGAAGTCACCCATTAACCATATAATATAACCATATAACAATTACAGCACGGAAACAGGCCATCTCGACCCTTCTAGTCCGTGCCGAACACATAATCTCCCCTAGTCCCATATACCTGCGCCCAGACCATAACCCTCCATTCCCTTCCCATCCATATAACTATCCAATTTATTTTTAAATGATAAAAAAGAACCTGCCTCCACCACCTTCACTGGAAGCTCATTCCACACAGCTACCACTCTCTGAGTAAAGAAGTTCCCCCTCATGTTACCCCTAAACTTCAGTCCCTTAATTCTCATGTTATGTCCCCTTGTTTGAATCTTCCCTACTCTCAGTGGGAAAAGCTTTTCCACGTCAACTCTGTCTATCCCTCTCATCATTTAAAAAACCTCTATCAAGTCCCCCCTTAACCTTCTGCGCTCCAAAGAATAAAGCCCTAACTTGTTCAACCTTTCTCTGTAACTTAGTTGCTGAAACCCAGGCAACATTCTAGTAAATCTTCTCTGTACTCTCTCTATTTTGTTGACATCCTTCCTATAATTAGGCGACCAAAATTGTACACCATACTCCAGAATTGGCCTCACCAATGCCTTGTACAATTTTAACATTACATCCCAACTTCTATACTCAATGCTCTGATTTATAAAGGCCAGCACACCAAAAGCTTTCTTTACCACCCTATCTACATGAGATTCCACTTTCAGGGAACTGTGCACAGTTATTCCCAGATCCCTCTGTTCACCTACATTCTTCAATTCCCTACCATTTACCATGTACGTCCTATTTTGATTTGTCCTGTCAAGATGTAGCACCTCACACTTATCAGCATTAAACTACTTCTGCCATCTTTCAGCCCACTCTTCCAACTGGCATAAATCTCTCTGTAGACTTTGAAACTCTACTTCATTACCCGCAACCCCACCTAGCTTAGTATCATCTACATACTTACTAATCCAATTTACCACACCATCATCCAGATCATTGATGTACATGACAAACAACAGTGGACCCAACACAGATCCCTGTGGCATCCCACTCGTCACTGACCTCCAACCTGACAAACAACCATCCACCATTACTCTCTGGCATCTCCCATTCAGCCACTGTTGAATCCATCTTGCTACTCCACCATTAATACCCAACCATTGAACCTTCTTAACCAACCTTCCATTAGGAACCTTGTCAAAGGCCTTACTGAAGTCCATATACACAACATCCACTGCGTTACCCTAATCAATTTCCCGAGTAACATCTTCAAAAAATTCAAGAAGATTAGTTAAACAAGACCTTCCAGGCACAAATCCATGTTGACTCTTCCTAATCAGACCCTGTTTATCCAGATGCTTATATATTATCTCTAAGTATTCTTTCCATTAATTTGCTCACCACTGATGTCAAACTAACAGGTCTATAATTGCTAGGTTTACTCTTAGACCCCTTTTTAAACAATGGAACAACATGCGCAGTACGCCAATCCTCCGGCACTATTCCCGTTTCTAATGACATTTGAAATATTTCTGCCATAGCCCCTGCTATTTCTACACTAACTTCCCTCAATGTCCTAGGGAATATCCTGTCCGGACCTGGAGACTTATCCACTTTTATATTTCTCAAAAGTGTCAGTACTTCCTCTTCTTTGATCCTCATAGTTTCCATAGCTACTCTACTTATTTCCCTTACCTCACATAATTTCTACTCGTTTCCCTTACCTCACATAATTAAACGTTGGTGATTTGGGTAACTCACAGCTCCAGGTAACTCCACCTCACACCAACGGCTCCCCGGGCCTCTGTAGAAAGCAAGCCCCGCGCTGTTTTTATACTCACAGCTCCAGGTAACTCCACCTCGCACCAACGGCTCCCCAGGCCTCTGTAGAAGCAAGCCCCGCGCTGTTTTTATACTCACAGCTCCAGGTAACTCCACCTCGCACCAACGGCTCCCCGGGCCTCTGTAGAAGCAAGCCCCGCGCTGTTTTTATACTCACAGCTCCAGGTAACTCCACCTCGCACCAACGGCTCCCCGGACCCATTATAACTACTTTGTCGCAAGCATTTCTAATTTCCTGTTTGATACCATCTCCAACTTCACTACTACTGTTAGGTGGCCTGTACACAACACCCGCCAGCGTTTCCTGCCCCTTATTGTTTCGCAGCTCTACCCATACCGATTCCTCATCCTCCAAACTAATGTCCTTCCTTTCCATTGCGTTAATCTCCTGTCTAACCAGCAACACTACCCCACCTCCTTTTCCTTTCTCTCTATCCCTCCTGAATATTGAATATCCCTGGATGTTCAGCTCCCAGCCTTGGTCACCCTGGAGCCATGTCTCCGTGATCCCAACTATATCATAATCATTAATGGCTATCTGTACGTTCAACTCATCCACCTTATTACGAATACTCCTTGCATTGAGACACAAAGCCTTCAGGCTTGTTTTTACAATGCTCTTACCCCTTATACAATTATGTTGAAAAGTGGCCCTTTTTGATTTTGCCCTGGTTTTGTCTGCCTGCCACTTTTACTTTTCACCTTGCTACCTATTGCTTCTACCTTCATTTTACACCCCCCTGCCCCTCTGCTCCTGTACCCATCCCCCTGCCACATTAGTTTAAATCCTCCCCGACAGCACTAGCAAACACTCCCCCAAGGACATTGGTTCCATTCCAGCCCAGGTGCAGACCGTCCTGTTTGTACTGGTCCCACCTCCCCCTGAACTGGTTCCAATGCCCTAAAAATTTGAATCCCTCCCCCTTGCACCATTTTTCAAGCCACGTATTCATCTGCAATATCCTCCTATTTCTGCTCTGATGGCCCGTGGTACTGGTAGTAATCCAGAGATTATTACCTTTGAGATCCTACTTTTAAGCTTATCTCCTAGCTCCCTAAATTCATCCTGTAGGACCTCATCCCTTTTTTTACCTATATCGTTGGTGCCAATATGCACCACGACAACTGGCTGTTCACCCTCCCCCTCCAGAATGTTCTGCAGCCGTTCAGTGACATCCCTGACCCTTGCACCAGGGAGGCAACATACCATCCTGGAGTCTCCTTTGCGGCCGCAGAAACGCCTATCTATTCCCCTGACAATTGAATCCCCTATTACTATTGCCCTTCAACTCTCCCCCCCCCCCCCCCCTCATGTGCCACAGAGCCACCCATGGTGCCATGAACTTGGCTGCTGCTGCATTCCCCTGATGAGCAATCTCCCTCAACAGTATCCAAAATGGTATAACTGTTTAGGAGGGAGATGACCGCAGGGGACTCCTGCACTACCTGCCTACTGCTTTGCTGACTATTGGCCACCCGTTCCCTTTCTGTCCTCTTACCTTTTACCTGCGGTGTGACCAACTCACTGTACGTGCTGTCCACGACTTTCTCAGCGTCGTGGATGCTCCAGTATGAATCCAACCGCAGCTCCAATCGTTCAATGCGGTCTGCCAGGAGCTGTAGATGTACACACTTCCTGCAAACATAGTCACCAGGGACACCGACCATATCCCTGATCTCCCACATGTTGCAGGCTGAGCAAACCACGGGGCCAATCTCCACCGACATATCCTAATCCCAATTTAACTATATTAAATATTAAAAAACACAAAACTTTATCCGTTAAACTTTACTAATAAATACTGTACCCTTAACTCCCAGAATCCTTAACCTAAAGGCAGAAATGTAAAAATGTAAACCAATCAGAGGCTTCCCTCAGACTCTTTCTCTGGAACGCTGGCGATTTGATCGCAGGTACTCCTCCCCTCTCACCAACGGCTCCCTGGGCCTCTCTGAATCTCAGGCCCTGAGACACAGGCCTGAGACACAGGCCCTGAGACACAGGCACTGGGACACAGGCCTGAGACACAGGCCCTGAATCACAGGCACTGAGACACAGACCCTGACACACACACCCTGACACACACACACCCTGACGCACACACCCTGACACACACACCCTGACACACACACCCTGACACACACACACCCTGACACACACACCCTGACACACACACCCTGACACACACACCCTGACACACACACCCTGACACACACACCCTGACACACACATCCTGACACACACACCCTGACACACACACCCTGACACACACACACCCTGACACACAGACCCTGACACACAGACACGCTGACACACACACACCCTGACACACTCATCCAGACACACACACCCTGACACACACACCCTGACACACACTGACACACAACCACCCTGACACACACACCCTGACACACACACCCTGACACACACACCCTGACACACACACAACACAACGCACCCTGACACAGACCCTGACACACAGACCCTGACCCACAGACACCCTGACACACACACACCCTGACACACACACCCTGACACACACACACACGCTGACACACACATCCAGACACACACGCACCCTGACACAGACCCTGACACACAGATCCTGACAGAGGATCCCTTTCCCTGTCGAGAGAATCAGTCTTTATTCGGCGAGGGGAGATGAGCAGTCTCTTTCCCGTGCCCTTACCCCACACAGACTGACCAGTTCAGCCCCCAGATGCTCCCACAT
The DNA here is from genome assembly GCA_036785375.1 of Leucoraja ocellata. Classification (NCBI taxonomy): domain Eukaryota; kingdom Metazoa; phylum Chordata; class Chondrichthyes; order Rajiformes; family Rajidae; genus Leucoraja; species Leucoraja ocellata. The sequence continues at coordinate 3,078,059 of JAWMAR010000230.1, forward strand.
TCACAGCGATGACCACGGGTCACTGGTCACACGACTGTCCACTGACACCCCCTCTGTCCAGTGAACTGGCACGGACACTGCTTCTGAACAGTGCACTGGCACAGGTATAGTCTGGTGCTTTATTTCTCTCCTGTACCGAGGTACAGGGAAATACATTGTGGGATACAGTTTAGTACAAGTATCACTATACATAAACACTTAGATACATATTAGATGAGCATTGTAGATGCTGTTGGTGTACAGCAGTAGTACGGTGAGACAGAATACAAAGTTGTCAGTTTGTCGCCATGTTCAAGTCCCAGTTGTTGTCAGTGCAGGGATCTTGATCTGACCGTGAAGGCCCATTGTCCTGGCGGCGTTGCAGGCTCGGCCTGGCCAAGCGTAGCCGTGGTGTCCTCCACCGCTGCTCCACCGCGTCTGGTCCACGTGCTCGGCCTCCTAGAGCGGCGCCACGTCCAGCCGAGCCCCAGGCAGCTGCAGGGCCTCCAGCGGCCCACTCCCCCGTCGAGGCCGTGCATTCACTCCCGCAGCCGGTCTGCTCACCGACCCTCCAGCTGGGTTCCCGTGGGTCCTCGATACGTGGCGGGCGAGCCGGGTCTTCCCGGCTGGTCCACGGTTATCCCACTGTTTAAGAAAGGCGGGAGAGAGAAAACAGGGAATTATAGAGCAGTTCTCCTGACATTGGTGGTGGGGAAGATGCTTGGGTCAATCATATAAGATGAAATAGCGGCATATTTGCATAGCAGTAACAGGATCGGTCCGAGTCAGCATGGATTTACAAAGGGGAATCATACTTGACTAAACGTCTGGAGTTTTCTGAGGATGTAACTAGGAAAATGGACAAAGGAGAACTAGCGGACTTTCCTGGACGTTCAGAAAGCCTTTGATAAGGTCCCACATAGGAGATTAGTGGGAAAAAGTAGGGCACATGTTATTGTGGGTAGGGTATTGACATGGATGGAACATTGGTTGGCAGACAGACAGACAATAGACCGCTGTTCAATGTGACCATAGCTGACCACCCCATCACAGGCATCAAAGAGTAGGGATTAACGGATCCCTTTCAGAATGGCAGGCAGTGACTAGTGGAGGAAGGCTCAATGTTGGTACCGCAGATATTTACAATATGCATTAATGAATTAGATGAAGGGATTAAAAGTAACATTAGCAAATTTGCAGATGACACAAAGCTGGGTGACCGTGTGACCTGTAAGGAGGATGCTATGAAGATGCAGGGTGACTTGGGCAGGTTGGGGGAGTGGGCAGATGCATAGCAGATGCAGGTTAATGTGGATAAATGTGAGGTTATCCACTTTGGTATCAAAAACAGGAAGGCAGATTACTATCTGAATGGTGTCAAGTTGGGAAAAGGGGAGGGGAGAGGAGAGGGGGAGGGGAGAGGGAGAAGGGAGAGGGGAGACGGGAGAGGGGGCGAGGAGAGGGGGAGGGGGAGGGGAGATGAGAGGGGGGCGGGAGAGGGGGAGGGGAGAGGGGGCGGGGAGAGGGAGAAGGGAGAGGGCAGACGGGAGAGGGGGCGAGGAGAGGGGGTGGTGGAGGGGAGAGGAGAGGGGGGCGGGAGAGGGGGTGGGGAGAGGGCGGGGAGAGGGGAGACGGGAGAGGGGGAGGGGAGAGGGGGAGGGAAGGCGGGTGGGGAGGGGGGTGGGAAGAGGGGAGAGGAGAGGGGGAGGGGAGAGGGAGAAGGGAGAGGGAGAGGTGAGAGGGGGAGGGGAGGGGGTGGGGAGAGGGGGAGGGGAGGGGAGGGGGGATGGGAGAGGGGAGGGGAGGGGGAGGTGAGAGGGGAGAGGGGAGAGGAGAGGGGAGGGGGAGGGGAGAGGGGGAGGGGGTGGGGAGAGGGGGCGGGGAGAGGGGAGACGGGAGAGGGGGAGGTGAGACGGGGAGGGAAGGCGGGTGGGGAGGGGGGTGGGAAGAGGGGAGAGGAGAGGGGAGAGGGAGAGGGAGAAGGGAGAGGGAGAGGTGAGAGGGGGAGGGGAGGGGGTGGGGAGAGGGGGAGGGGAGGGGAGGGGGGATGGGAGAGGGGAGGGGAGGGGGGAGGTGAGAGGGGAGAGGGGGAGAGGAGAGGGGAGGGGGAGGGGAGAGGGGGGAGGGGGTGGGGAGAGGGGGCGGGGAGAGGGGAGACGGGAGAGGGGGAGGTGAGACGGGGAGGGGAGAGGGGAGACGGGAGAGGGAGAAGGGAGAGGGGGAGAAGAGAGGGGGAGGGGAGAGGAGAGAGGGACAGGGGAGGGGGAGAGGGGAGAGGGGAGGGGAGAGGAGGAGGGGAGAGGGGAGAGGGGAGAGGGGAGAGGGGAGAGGGGGAGAGGGGGGAGAGGGGAGAGGGGAGAGGGAGAGGGG
>JAWMAR010000230.1:3080607-3108158 GCA_036785375.1 Leucoraja ocellata
CTCTCCCCTCCCCCTCTTTCCCCCCCTCTTCCCTCCCCTCTCCCCTCCCCTGCTCCCCTCCCCTCTCTCCTCCCCCCTTCCCCTCCCCTCACCCGCTCCCCTCCCCTCTCCCCTGCCCCTCTCTCCCCTCCACCTCCCCCTGCCCTCGACCACCTACCCCCTCTACCCTCTACCCACCCCACACCCTCCTCCCTCTTCCCCTCTCCCCTCCCCGCTACCCCAACTTCTCCCATCCCCCTCTCCCCTTCCCCTCTCCCCTCCCCCTCTGTTCTCCCCCTCTCGCCTCCCCCTCCCCCTCTCCCCTCTCCCCTCCCCCTCTCCCCTCCCCTCTCTTCTCCCCCTCTCGCCTCCCCCTCTCCCGTCTCCCCTCTCCCCGCCCCCTCTCCCACCCCCTCCCCCCCTCTCCCCTCCCCTCTCCCCTCTCCCCTCTCCCCTCCCCCTCTCCTCTCCTCTCTCTCCCGCCTTTCTTAAACAGTGGGATAACCGTGGACCAGCCGGGAAGATCCGGCTCGCCCGCCACGTATCGAGGACCCACGGGAACCCAGCTGGAGGGTCGGTGAGCAGACCGGCTGCGGGAGTGAATGCACGGCCTCGACGGGGGTGTGGGCCGCTGGAGGCCCTGCAGCTGCCTGGGGATCGGCTGGACGTGGCGCCGCTCCAAGAGGCCGAGCACGTGGACCAGACGCGGTGGAGCAGCGGTGGAGGACACCACGGCTACGCTTGGCCAGGCTGAGCCTGCAACGCCGCCAGGACAACGGGCCTTCACGGTCAGATCAAGATCCCTGCACTGACAACAACTGGGACTTGAACATGGCGACAAACTGGCAACTTTGTATTCTGTCTCACCGTACTACTGCTGTACACCAACACTGTATCTACAATGCTCATCTAATATGTATCTAAGTGTTTATGTATAGTAATACTTGTACTAAACTGTATCCCACAATGTATTTCCCTGTACCTCGGTACAGGTGAGAAATAAAGCACCAGACCATTCCTGTGCCAGTGCACTGTCACAAGCAGTGTCCATGCCAGTTCACTGGACAGAGGGGGTGTCAGTGGACAGTCGTGTGACCAGTGACCCGTGGTCATCGCTGTGAATGTGGGAGCATCTGGGGGCTGAACTGGTCAGTCTGTGTGAGGTAAGGGCACGGGAAAGAGACTGCTCATCTCCCCTCGCCGAATAAAGACTGATTCTCTCGACAGGGAAAGGAATCCTGTGTCAGGATCTGTGTGTCAGGGTCTGTGTCAGGGTGCGTGTGTGTCTGGATGTGTGTGTCAGCGTGTGTGTGTGTCAGGGTGTGTGTGTCAGGGTGTGTGTGTCAGGGTGTCTGTGTGTCAGGGTCTGTGTGTCAGGGTGTGTGTGTCTGGATGTGTGTGTCAGGGTCTGTGTGTCAGGGCCTGAGTCTCAGGCCTGTGTCCCAGTGCCTGTGATTCAGGGCCTGTGTCTCAGGGCCTGTGTCCCAGGGCCTGTGTCCCAGTGCCTGTGATTCAGGGCCTGTGATTCAGGGCCTGTGTCCCAGTGCCTGTGTCTCAGGGCCTGTGTCTCAGGCCTGTGTCTCAGGCCTGTGTCTCAGGGCCTGAGATTCAGAGAGGCCCAGGGAGCCGTTGGTGAGAGGGGAGGAGTACCTGCGATCAAATCGCCAACGTTCCAGAGAAAGAGTCTGGGGGAAGCCTCTGATTGGTTTACATTTTTACATTTCTGCCTTTAGGTTAAGGATTCTGGGAGTTAAGGGTACAGTATTTATTAGTAAAGTTTAACAGATAAAGTTTTGTGTTTTTTAATATTTAATATAGTTAAATTGGGAGTAGGATATGTCGGTGGAGATTGGCCACGTGGTTTGCTCAGCCTGCAACATGTGGGAGATCAGGGATATGGTCGGTGTCCCTGGTGACTACGTTTGCAGGAAGTGTGTACAGCTGCAGCTCCTGGCAGACCGCATTGAACGATTGGAGCTGCGGTTGGATTCATACTGGAGCATCCACGACGCTGAGAAAGTCGTGGATAGCACGTACAGTGAGTTGGTCACACCGCAGGTAAAAGGTAAGAGAACAGAAGGGGAACGGGTGGCCAATAGTCAGCAAAGCAGTAGGCAGGTAGTGCAGGAGTCCCCTGCGGTCATCTCCCTCCTAAACAGTTATACCATTTTGGATACTGTTGAGGGAGATTGCGCATCAGGGGAAGGCAGCAGCAGCCAAGTTCATGGCACCATGGGTGGCTCTGTGGCACATGAGGGGGGGGGGGAAGAGTGGAAGGGCAATAGTAATAGGGGATTCAATTGTCAGGGGAATAGATAGGCGTTTCTGCGGCCGCAAAAGAGACTCCAGGATGGTATGTTGCCTCCCTGGTGCAAGGGTCAGGGATGTCACTGAACGGCTGCAGAACATTCTGGAGGGGGAGGGTGAACAGCCAGTTGTCGTGGTGCATATTGGCACCAGCGATATAGGTAAAAAAAGGGATGAGGTCCTACAGGATGAATTTAGGGAGCTAGGAGATAAGCTTAAAAGTAGGACCTCAAAGGTAATAATCTCTGGATTACTACCAGTACCACGGGCCATCAGAGCAGAAATAGGAGGATATTGCAGATGAATACGTGGCTTGAAAAATGGTGCAAGGGGGAGGGATTCAAATTTTTAGGGCATTGGAACCAGTTCAGGTGGAGGTGGGACCAGTACAAACAGGACGGTCTGCACCTGGGCTGGAATGGAACCAATGTCCTTGGGGGAGTGTTTGCTAGTGCTGTCGGGGAGGATTTAAACTAATATGGCAGGGGGATGGCTACAGGAGCAGAGGGGCAGGGGGGTGTAAAATGAAGGTAGAAGCAATAGGTAGCAAGGTGAAAAGTAAAAGTGGCAGGCAGACAAAACCAGGGCAAAATCAAAAAGGGCCACTTTTCAACATAATTGTATAAGGGGTAAGAGCATTGTAAAAACAAGCCTGAAGGCTTTGTGTCTCAATGCAAGGAGTATTCGTAATAAGGTGGATGAGTTGAACGTACAGATAGCCATTAATGATTATGATATAGTTGGGATCACGGAGACATGGCTCCAGGGTGACCAAGGCTGGGAGCTGAACATCCAGGGATATTCAATATTCAGGAGGGATAGAGAGAAAGGAAAAGGAGGTGGGGTAGTGTTGCTGGTTAGACAGGAGATTAACGCAATGGAAAGGAAGGACATTAGTTTGGAGGATGTGGAATCGGTATGTGTAGAGCTGCGAAACAATAAGGGGCAGAAAACGCTGGCGGGTGTTGTGTACAGGCCACCTAACAGTAGTAGTGAAGTTGGAGATGGTATCAAACAGGAAATTAGAAATGCTTGCGACAAAGTAGTTATAATGGGTCCGGGGAGCCGTTGGTGCGAGGTGGAGTTACCTGGAGCTGTGAGTATAAAAACAGCGCGGGGCTTGCTTTCTACAGAGGCCCGGGGAGCCGTTGGTCCGAGGTGGAGTTACCTGGTGCTGTGAGTATAAAAACAGCGCGGGGCTTGCTTCTACAGAGGCCCGGGGAGCCGTTGGTGCGAGGTGGAGTTACCTGGAGCTGTGAGTATAAAAACAGCGCGGGGCTTGCTTTCTACAGAGGCCCGGGGAGCCGTTGGTGCGAGGTGGAGTTACCTGGAGCTGTGAGTATAAAAACAGCGCGGGGCTTGCTTTCTACAGAGGCCCGGGGAGCCGTTGGTGCGAGGTGGAGTTACCTGGAGCTGTGAGTTACCCAAATCACCAACGTTTAATTATGTGAGGTAAGGGAAAACGAGTAGAAATTATGTGAGGTAAGGGAAATAAGTAGAGTAGCTATGGAAACTATGAGGATCAAAGAAGAGGAAGTACTGACACTTTTGAGAAATATAAAAGTGGATAAGTCTCCAGGTCCAGACAGGATATTCCCTAGGACATTGAGGGAAGTTAGTGTAGAAATAGCAGGGGCTATGGCAGAAATATTTCAAATGTCATTAGAAACGGGAATAGTGCCGGAGGATTGGCGTACTGCGCATGTTGTTCCATTGTTTAAAAAGGGGTCTAAGAGTAAACCTAGCAATTATAGACCTGTTAGTTTGACATCAGTGGTGGGCAAATTAATGGAAAGAATACCTAGAGATAATATATAAGCATCTGGATAAACAGGGTCTGATTAGGAAGAGTCAACATGGATTTGTGCCTGGAAGGTCTTGTTTAACTAATCTTCTTGAATTTTTTGAAGATGTTACTCGGGAAATTGATTAGGGTAACGCAGTGGATGTTGTGTATATGGACTTCAGTAAGGCCTTTGACAAGGTTTCCTAATGGAAGGTTGGTTAAGAAGGTTCAATGGTTGGGTATTAATGGTGGAGTAGCAAGATGGATTCAACAGTGGCTGAATGGGAGATGCCAGAGAGTAATGGTGGATGGTTGTTTGTCAGGTTGGAGGCCAGTGACGAGTGGGATGCCACAGGGATCTGTGTTGGGTCCACTGTTGTTTGTCATGTACATCAATGATCTGGATGATGGTGTGGTAAATTGGATTAGTAAGTATGCAGATGATACTAAGATAGGTGGGGTTGCGGGTAATGAAGTAGAGTTTCAAAGTCTACAGAGAGGTTTATGCCAGTTGGAAGAGTGGGCTGAAAGATGGCAGAAGTAGTTTAATGCTGATAAGTGTGAGGTGCTACATCTTGACAGGACAAATCAAAATAGGACGTACATGGTAAATGGTAGGGAATTGAAGAATGTAGGTGAACAGAGGGATCTGGGAATAACTGTGCACAGTTCTCTGAAAGTGGAATCTCATGTAGATAGGGTGGTAAAGAAAGCTTTTGGTGTGCTGGCCTTTATAAATCAGAGCATTGAGTATAGAAGTTGGGATGTAATGTTAAAATTGTACAAGGCATTGGTGAGGCCAATTCTGGAGTATGGTGTACAATTTTGGTCGCCTAATTATAGGAAGGATGTCAACAAAATAGAGAGAGTACAGAGAAGATTTACTAGAATGTTGCCTGGGTTTCAGCAACTAAGTTACAGAGAAAGGTTGAACAAGTTAGGGCTTTATTCTTTGGAGTGCAGAAGGTTAAGGGGGGACTTGATAGAGGTTTTTAAAATGATGAGAGGGATAGACAGAGTTGACGTGGATAAGCTTTTCCCACTGAGAGTAGGGAAGATTCAAACAAGGGGACATGACATGAGAATTAAGGGACTGAAGTTTAGGGGTAACATGAGGGGGAACTTCTTTACTCAGAGAGTGGTAGCTGTGTGAATGAGCTTCCAGTGAAGGTGGTGGAGGCAGGTTCGTTTTTATCATTTAAAAATAAATTGGATAGTTATATGGATGGGAAGGGGATGGAGGGTTATGGTCTGAGCGCAGGTATATGGGACTAGGGGAGATTATGTGTTCGGCACGGACTAGAAGGGTCGAGATGGCCTGTTTCCGTGCTGTAATTGTTATATGGTTATATTATATGGTTAATGGGTGACTTCAATCTACATATAGATTGGGTGAATCAAATTGGCAGGGGTGCTGAGGAAGAGGATTTCTTGGAATGTATGCGGGATAGTTATCTAAATCAACATGTAGAGGAACCAACGAGAGAGCTGGCTATTTTGGACTGGGTATTGAGTAATGAGGAAGGGTTAGTTAGTAGTCTTGTTGTGCATGGCCCCTTGGGCAAGAGTGACCATAATATGGTTGAGTTCTTCATTAGGATGGAGCGTGACATTGTTAATTCAGAAGCTATGGTTTTGAACTTAAAGAAAGGTAACTTTGAGGGTATGAGACGTGAATTGGCCAAGATTGACTGGCAATTAATTCTAAAAGGATTGACGGTGGATATGCAATGGAAGGCATTTAAAGACTGCATGGATGAACTACAAAAATTGTTCATCCCAGTTTGGCAAAAGAATAAATCAGGGAAGGTAGTACATCCATGGATAACAAGGGAAATCAGGGATAGTATCAAAGCAAAGGATGATGCGTACAAACTAGCCAGAAAAAGCAGCATACCGGAGGACTGGGAGAAATTCAGAGACCAGCAGAGGAGGACGAAGGGCTTAATTAGAAAAGGAAAAATGGATTATGAAAGAAAACTGGCAGGGAACATAAAAACTGACTGCAAACGTTTTTATAGATATGTGAAAAGAAAGAGATTAGTTAAAACAAATGTAGGTCCCTTGCAGTCAGAAACAGGTGAGTTGATCGTGGGGAACCAGGATATGGCGGACCAATTGAATAACTACTTTGGTTCCGTCTTCACTAAGGAAGACATAAATGACCTGCCGGAAATAGCAGGGGCCCGCGGGTCAAAGGAGGTGGAGGAATTTGAGTGAAATGCAGGTTAGTCGGGAAGTGGTGTTGGGTAAATTGAATGGATTAAAGGCCGATAAATCCCCAGGACCAGATAGGCTGCATCCCAGAGTACTTAAGGAAGTAGCTCCAGAAATAGTGGATGCATTAGTAATAATCTTTCAAAAATCTTTAGATTCTGGAGTAGTTCCAGAGGATTGGCGGGTAGCAAACGTAACCCCACTTTTTAAGAAGGGAGGGAGAGAGAAAACGGGGAATTACAGACCAGTTAGTCTAACATCGGTAGTGGGGAAACTGCTAGAGTCAGTTATTAAAGATGGGATAGCAGCACATTTGGAAAGTGGTGAAATCATTGGACAAAGTCAGCATGGATTTACGAAAGGTAAATCATGTCTGACGAACCTTATAGAATTTTTCGAGGATGTAACTAGTAGCGTGGATAGGGGAGAACCAGTGGATGTGGTGTAACTGGATTTACAGAAGGCTTTCGACAAGGTCCCACATAAGAGATTAGTATACAAACTTAAAGCACATGGCATTGGGGGTTCAGTATTGATGTGGATAGAGAACTGGCTGGCAAACAGGAAGCAAAGAGCAGGAGTAAACGGGTCCCTTTCACAATGGCAGGCAGTGACTAGTGGGGTACCGCAAGGCTCAGTACTGGGACCCCAGCTATTTACAATATATATTAATGACCGGGATGAGGGAATTGAAGGCAATATCTCCAAGTTTGCGGATTACACTAAGCTGGGGGGCAGTGTAAGGTGTGAGGAGGATGCTAGGAGACTGCAAGGTGACTTGGATAGGCTGGGTGAGTGGGCAAATGTTTGGCAGATGCAGTATAATGTGGATAAATGTGAAGTTATCCATTTTGGTGGCAAAAACGGGAAAGCAGATTATTATCTAAATGGTGGCCGATTGGGAAAGGGGGAGATGCAGCGAGACCTGGGTGTCATGGAACACCAGTCATTGAAGGTAGGCATGCAGGTGCAGCAGGCAGTAAAGAAAGCGAATGGTATGTTGGCTTTCATAGCAAGAGGATTTGAGTATAGGAGCAGGGAGGTTCTACTGCAGTTGTACAGGGTCTTGGTGAGACCACACCTGGAGTATTGCGTGCAGTTTTGGTCTCCAAATCTGAGGAAGGACATTATTGCCATAGAGGGAGTGCAGAGAAGGTTCACCAGACTGATCCCTGGGATGTCAGGACTGTCTTATGAAGAAAGACTGGATAGACTTGGTTTATACTCTCTAGAATTTAGGAGATTGAGAGGGGATCTTATAGAAACTTACAAAATTCTTAAGGGGTTGGACAGGCTAGATGCAGGAAGATTGTTCCCGATGTTGGGGAAGTCCAGGACAAGGGGTTACAGCTTAAGGATAAGGGGGAAATCCTTTAAAACCGAGATGAGGAGAACTTTTTTCACACAGTGAGTGGTGAATCTCTGGAACTCTCTGCCACAGAGGGTAGTTGAGGCCAGTTCATTGGCTATATTTAAGAGGGAGTTAGATGTGGCCCTTGTGGCCAAGGGGATCAGAGGGTATGGAGAGAAGGCAGGTACGGGATACTGAGTTGGATGATCAGCCATGATCATATTGAATGGCGGTGCAGGCTCGAAGGGCCGAATGGCCTACTCCTGCACCTAATTTCTATGTTTCTATGTTTCTATGTCTGGGGCTCAGGCCTGTGTATCAGTACCTGTGTCTCAGGGCCAGTGTAGGAAGGAACTGCAGATGCTGCTTTACACTGAAGATAGACACAAAAAACTGCAGTAACTCAGCGGCTCAGGCAGCATCTGTGGAAAGAAGGAATAGGTGACGTTTCTGGTCGAGACCCTTCTTCAGCTTTTTGTGTCTAGCCTCGTTGTACTGGCTCTCTCCCCGCAACCCCCGAGGCAGGGCCTCGACCCGGAACATGAACCACCCCTCTCCCTCCACAGATGCCACCCGACCATTCAATGTGCCTCAGTAGTTTGTTTCCCCTGTGTGGGTCTGTGTGTCAGGGTGTGTGTGTGCCAGGGTGTGTGTGTCAGTGTCTGTGTGTCAGGGTGTGGTGTCAGTGTCTGTGTGTCAGGGTGTGTGTGTCAGGGTGTGGTGTCAGGGTGTGTGTGTCAGGGTATGTGTGTGTCATGGTCTGTGTGTCAGGGTGTGTGTGTCAGGGTGTGTGTGTGTCAGGGTGTGTGTGTCAGGGTGTGGTGTCAGGGTGTGTGTGTCAGGGTATGTGTGTGTCAGGGTATGTGTGTGTCATGGTCTGTGTGTCAGGGTGTGTGTGTCAGGGTGTGGTGTCAGGGTGTGTGTGTCAGTGTCTGTGTGTCAGGGTGTGTGTGTCAGGGTGTGTGTGTCAGGGTGTGTGTGTCAGTGTCTGTGTGTCAGGGTGTGTGTGTCAGGGTGTGTGTGTCAGGGTGTGTGTGTCAGTGTCTGTGTGTCAGGGTGTGGTGTCAGGGTGTGTGTGTCAGGGTGTGTGTGTCAGTGTCTGTGTGTCAGGGTGTGGTGTCAGTGTCTGTGTGTCAGGGTGTGGTGTCAGTGTCTGTGTGTCAGGGTGTGGTGTCAGGGTGTGTGTGTCAGGGTGTGTGTGTCAGGGTGTGTGTGTCAGGGTGTGTGTGTCAGTGTCTGTGTGTCAGGGTGTGGTGTCAGTGTCTGTGTGTCAGGGTGTGGTGTCAGTGTCTGTGTGTCAGGGTGTGGTGTCAGGGTATGTGTGTCAGGGTGTGTGTGTCATGGTGTGTGTGTCAGGGTGTGTGTGTCAGTGTCTGTGTGTCAGGGTGTGGTGTCAGGGTGTGGTGTCAGGGTGTGTGTGTCAGGGTGTGTGTGTCAGGGTGTGTGTGTCAGTGTCTGTGTGTCAGGGTGTGTTTGTCAGGGTGTGTGTGTCAGGGTGTGTGTGTGTCAGTGTCTGTGTGTCAGTGTGTGTGTGTCAGTGTCTGTGTGTCAGGGTGTGGTGTCAGGGTGTGGTGTCAGGGTGCGGTGTCAGGGTGTTTGTGTCAGGGTGTGTGTGTCAGGGTGTGTGTGTGTCAGGGTGTGTGTGTGTCAGGGTGTGTGTGTCAGGGTGTGGTGTCAGGGTGTGTGTGTCAGGGTATGTGTGTGTCAGGGTATGTGTGTGTCATGGTCTGTGTGTCAGGGTGTGTGTGTCAGGGTGTGGTGTCAGGGTGTGTGTGTCAGTGTCTGTGTGTCAGGGTGTGTGTGTCAGGGTGTGTGTGTCAGGGTGTGTGTGTCAGTGTCTGTGTGTCAGGGTGTGTGTGTCAGGGTGTGTGTGTGTCAGGGTGTGTGTGTCAGTGTCTGTGTGTCAGGGTGTGGTGTCAGGGTGTGTGTGTCAGGGTGTGTGTGTCAGTGTCTGTGTGTCAGGGTGTGGTGTCAGTGTCTGTGTGTCAGGGTGTGGTGTCAGTGTCTGTGTGTCAGGGTGTGGTGTCAGGGTGTGTGTGTCAGGGTGTGTGTGTCAGGGTGTGTGTGTCAGGGTGTGTGTGTCAGTGTCTGTGTGTCAGGGTGTGGTGTCAGTGTCTGTGTGTCAGGGTGTGGTGTCAGTGTCTGTGTGTCAGGGTGTGGTGTCAGGGTATGTGTGTCAGGGTGTGTGTGTCAGGGTGTGTGTGTCAGGGTGTGTGTGTCAGTGTCTGTGTGTCAGGGTGTGGTGTCAGGGTGTGGTGTCAGGGTGTGTGTGTCAGGGTGTGTGTGTCAGGGTGTGTGTGTCAGTGTCTGTGTGTCAGGGTGTGTTTGTCAGGGTGTGTGTGTCAGGGTGTGTGTGTGTCAGTGTCTGTGTGTCAGTGTGTGTGTGTCAGTGTCTGTGTGTCAGGGTGTGGTGTCAGGGTGTGGTGTCAGGGTGTGGTGTCAGGGTGTTTGTGTCAGGGTGTGTGTGTCAGGGTGTGTGTGTGTCAGGGTGTGTGTGTGTCAGGGTGTGTGTGTCAGGGTGTGTGTGTCAGGGTGTGTGTGTCAGTGTCTGTGTGCCAGCGTGTGTGTGTCAGGGTGTCTGTGTGTCAGGGTGTGTGTGTCAGTGTCTGCGTGTCAGGGTGTGTGTGTGTCAGGGTGTGTGTGTCAGTGTCTGTGTGTCAGGGTGTGTGTGTCAGTGTCTGTGTGTCAGGGTGTGTGTGTCAGTGTCTGTGTGTCAGGGTGTGTGTGTGTCAGGGTGTGTGTGTCAGTGTGTGTGTGTCAGGGTGTGGTGTCAGGGTATGTGTGTCAGGGTGTGGTGTCAGGGCCTGTGTGTCAGGGTGTGTGTGTCAGGGTGTGTGTGTCAGGGTGAGTGTGTCAGTGCCTCTGTCTCAGGGCCTGTGTCTCAGGGCCTGTGTCTCAGGGTGTGTGTGTCAGGGTGTGTGTGTCAGGGTTTGTGTCTCAGGGCCTGTGTCTCAGGGCCTGTGTCTCAGGGCCTGTGTCTCAGGGCCTGTGTGTCAGGGTGTGTGTGTCAGGGTGTGTGTGTCAGGGTTTGTGTCTCAGGGTCTGTGGCCCCAGGGTTCATTTCCTAGATCCTGTGTCTCAGGATCCACCCTAGGGCCCGAGTTCCCAGGTTCTGTCCCCAATGTCTGTCTCAGGATCCGTGTACTTAGGGTGTGTGGGGGCGTCACGTCTGTGACCCCATGGTCTGTGTCCATAGGGTCTCTCTCCTCTAGATCTGTGCCCGCCTCTGGTCTCTCCCGAGTCTCTGTCCTTAGATTCTATCTCAGGGACTGTCCTTAGTCTGTCCCCAGGGTCTGTGTCTCAGGGTCTGTGTCAGAGTGTGTGTGTCATGGTGTGTGTGTCAGGGTGTGTGTGTCAGGGTGTGTGTGTCAGGGTGTGTGTGTCAGGGTGTGTGTGTTAGGGTGTGTGTGTCAGGGTGTGGTGTCAGGGTGTGTGTGTCAGGGTGTGTGTGTGTCAGGGTGTGTGTGTCAGGGTGTGTGTGTCAGGGTGTCTGTGTGTCAGGGTGTGTGTGCCAGGGTGTGTGTGTGTCAGAGTGTGTGTGTCATGGTGTGTGTGTCAGGGTGTGTGTGTCAGGGTGTCTGTGTGTCAGGGTGTGTGTGTCAGGGTGTGTGTGTGTCAGGGTGTGTGTGTCAGGGTGTGTGTGTCAGGGTGTCTGTGTGTCAGGGTGTGTGTGCCAGGGTGTGTGTGTGTCAGAGTGTGTGTGTCATGGTGTGTGTGTCAGGGTGTGTGTGTCAGGGTGTCTGTGTGTCAGGGTGTGTGTGTGTCAGGGTGTGTGTGTGTCAGGGTGTGTGTGTCAGGGTGTGTGTGTCAGGGCCTGTGTCTCAGTGCCTGTGTCTCAGGGCCATAGAAACATAGAAACATAGAAATTAGGTGCAGGAGTAGGCCATTCGGCCCTTCGAGCCTGCACCGCCATTTAATATGATCATGGCTGATCATCCAACTCAGTATCCCGTACCTGCCTTTTCTCCATACCCTCTGATCCCCTTGGCCACAAGGGCCACATCTAACTCCCTCTTAAATATAGCCAATGAACTGGCCTCAACTACCCTCTGTGGCAGAGAGTTCCAGAGATTCACCACTCTCTGTGTGAAAAAAGTTCTCCTCATCTCGGTTTTAAAGGATTTCCCCCTTATCCTTAAGCTGTGACCCCTTGTCCTGGACTTCCCCAACATCGGAAACAATCTTCCTGCATCTAGCCTGTCCAACCCCTTAAGAATTTTGTAAGTTTCTATAAGATCCCCTCTCAATCTCCTAAACTCTAGAGAGTATAAACCAAGTCTATCCAGTCTTTCTTCATAAGACAGTCCTGACATCCCAGGAATCAGTCTGGTGAACCTTCTCTGCACTCCCTCTATGGCAATAATGTCCTTCCTCAGATTTGGAGACCAAAACTGCACGCAATACTCCAGGTGTGGTCTCACCAAGACCCTATACAACTGCAGTAGAACCTCCCTGCTCCTATACTCAAATCCTCTTGCTATGAAAGCCAACATGCCATTCGCTTTCTTTACTGCCTGCTGCACCTGCATGCCTACCTTCAATGACTGGTGTACCATGACACCCAGGTCTCGCTGCATCTCCCCCTTTCCCAATCGGCCACCGTTTAGATAATAATCTGCTTTCCCGTTTTTGCCACCAAAATGGATAACCTCACATTTATCCACATTAAACTGCATCTGCCAAACATTTGCCCACTCACCCAGCCTATCCAAGTCACTTTGCAGTCTCCTAGCATCCTCCTCACACCTAACACTGCCCCCCAGCTTAGTGTCATCCGCAAACTTGGAGATATTGCCTTCAATTCCCTCATCCAGATCATTAATATATATTGTAAATAGCTGGGGTCCCAGTACTGAGCCTTGCGGTACCCCACTAGTCACTGCCTGTCATTGTGAAAAGGACCCGTTTACTCCTACTCTTTGCTTCCTGTTTGCCAGCCAGTTCTCTATCCACATCAATACTGAACCCCCAATGCCATGTGCTTTAAGTTTGTATACTAATCTCTTATGTGGGACCTTGTCGAAAGCCTTCTGGAAGTCAGATACACCACATCCACTGGTTCTCCCCTATCCACGCTACTAGTTACATCCTCGAAAAATTCTATAAGATTCGTCAGACATGATTTACCTTTCGTAAATCCATGCTGACTTTGTCCAATGATTTCACCACTTTCTAAATGTGCTGCTATCCCATCTTTAATAACTGACTCTAGCAGTTTCCCCACTACCGATGTTAGGCTAACTGGTCTGTAATTCCCCGCTTTCTCTCTCCCTCCCTTCTTAAAAAGTGGGGTTACGTTTGCTACCCGCCAATCCTCTGGAACTACTCCAGAATCTAAGGAGTTTTGAAAGATTATTACTAATGCATCCACTATTTCTGGAGCTACTTCCTTAAGTACTCTGGGATGCAGCCTATCTGGTCCTGGGGATTTATCGGCCTTTAATCCATTCAATTTACCCAACACCACTTCCCGACTAACCTGGATTTCACTCAATTGCTCCACCTCCTTTGACCCGCGGGCCCCTGCTATTTCCGGCAGATCATTTATGTCTTCCTTAGTGAAGACGGAACCAAAGTAGTTATTCAATTGGTCCGCCATATCCTGGTTCCCCATGATCAACTCACCTGTTTCTGACTGCAAGGGACCTACATTTGTTTTAACTAATCTCTTTCTTTTCACATATCTATAAAAACTTTTGCAGTCAGATTTTATGTTCACTGCCAGTTTTCTTTCATAATCCATTTTTCCTTTTCTAATTAAGCCCTTCGTCCTCCTCTGCTGGTCACTGAATTTCTCCCAGTCCTCCGGTATGCTGCTTTTTCTGGCTAGTTTGTACGCATCATCCTTTGCTTTGATACTATCCCTGATTTCCCTTGTTATCCATGGATGCACTACCTTCCCTGTGTCCATGGGCCTGTGTCTCAGTGCCTGTGTCTCAGGGCCTGTGTCTCAGGCCTGTATCTCAGTGCCTGTGTCGCACGGCCTGTGTCTCAGGGCCTGTGTCTCAGGGGCTCTGTCTCAGGGCCTGTGTCTCAGGGCCTGTGTCTCAGGGCCTGTGTCTCAGGGGCTGTTTCAGGGCCTGTGTGTCAGGGTTTGTATCTCAAGGTCTATGTGTCAGAGTTTGTGTCTCAGGGTCTGTGGCCCCAGGGTTCATTTCCTAGAGTCTGTCTCTCAGGATACACCCTAGGGCCCGAGTTCCCAGGATCTGTCCCCATTGTCTGTCTCAGGATCCGTGTACTTAGGGTGTGTGGGGGCGTCACGTCTGTGACCCCATGGTCTGTGTCCGTAGGGTCTCTCTCCTCTAGATCTGTGCCCGCCTCTGGTCTCTCTCGAGTCTCTGTCCTTAGATTCTATCTCAGGGACTGTCCTTAGTCTGTCCCCAGGGTTTGTGTCTGGTCAGGGTGGGTCAGGGTGTGTGTGTCAGGGTGTGTGTGTCAGGGTGTGTGTGTCAGGGCCTGTGTGTCACCCTGTGTGTCAGGGCCTCTGTGTCTGGGCCTGTGTGTCAGGGTGTGTGTGTCAGGGTGTGTGTGTCTGGGCCTGTGTGTCAGGGTGTGTGTGTGCGTCAGGGCCTGTGTGTCAGGGTGTGTGTGTCAGGGTGTGTGTTTCAGTGCCTGTGTGTCAGGACCTGTGTTTCTGGGCCTGTGTGTCTGGGCCTGTGTGTCAGGGCCTGTGTGTCAGGGTGTGTGTGTCAGGGCCTGTGCGTCAGGGTGTGTGTGTCTGGGCCTGTGTGTCAGAGTGTGTGTGTGTCAGGGCCTGTGTGTGGCTGTGTGTGTCAGGGTGTGTGCGCCAGGGTGTGTGTCAAGGTGTGTGTGTCAGGGTGTGTGTGTCAGGGCCTGTGTGTCAGGGCCTGTGTGTCAGGGCCTGTGTGTCAGGGTGTGTGTGTCAGGGCCTGTGTGTCAGGGCCTGTGTGTCAGGGCCTGTGTGTCAGGGTGTTAGTGTCAGGGTGTGTGTGTCAGGGTGTGTGTGTCAGGGCGTGTGTGTCAGAGCCTGTGTGTCAGGGTGTCTGTGTTAGGGTGTGTGTGTCAGGGCCTGTGTGTCAGGGTGTGTGTGTGTCAAGGTGTTTGTGTCAGGGTGTGTGTCAAGGTGTGTGTGTCAGGGTGTGTGTGTCAGGGCCTGTGTGTCAGGGTGGGTGTGTCAGGGTGTGTGTCAAGGTGTGCGTGTCAGGGTGTGTGTGTCAGGGCCTGTGTGTCAGGGTGTGTGTGTCAGGGCGTGTGTCAGGGCCTGTGTGTCTGGGCCTGTGTGTCAGGGCGTGTGTGTCAGGTACTGTGTGTCAGGGTGTGTGTGAGAAGGTGTGTGTGTCAGGGTGTGTGTGTTAGGGCCTGTGTGTCAGGGCCTGTGTGTCAGGGCCTGTGTGTCTGGGCCTGTGTGTCAGGGCCTGTGTGTCTGGGCCTGTGTGTCAGGGTGTGTGTGTCAGGGTTTGTGTGTCAGGGTGTGTGTGTCAGGGTCTGTGTGTCAGGGCCTGTGTGTCAGGGTGTGTGTGTCAATGTGTGTGTGTCAGGGTGTGTGTGTCAAGGCCTGTGTGTCAGGGCCTGTGTGTCAGGGCCTGTGTGTCACGGCCTGTGTGTCACAGTGCGTGTGTCAGGGCCTGTGTGTCAGGGTTTGTGTGTCAGGGTGTGTGTGTCAGGGCCTGTGTGTCAGGGCCTGTGTGTCTGTGTGTGTGTGTCAAGGTGTGTGTCAAGGTGTGTGTGTCAGGGTTTGTGTCTCAGGGCCTGTGTCTCAGGGCCTGTGTGTCAGGGTTTGTGTCTCAGGGTCTATGTGTCAGGGTGTGTGTGTCAGGGCCTGTGTGTCAGGGCGTGTGTGTCAGGGTGTGTCTGTCAGGGTGTGTGTGTCAGGGTGTGTGTGTGTCAGGGTGTGTGTGTCAGGGTGTGTGTGTGTCAGGGTGTGTGTGTCAGGGTGTGTGTGTGTCAGGGTGTGTGTGTCAGGGTGTCTGTGCGTCAGGGTGTGTGTGTGTCAGGGTGTGTGTGTCAGGGTGTGTGTGTCAGGGTGTGTGTGTCAGGGTGTGTGCGTCAGGGTGTGTGTGTCAGGGTGTGTGTGTCAGGGTGTGTGTGTCAGGGTGTGTTTCTCAGGGTCTGTGGCCCCAGGGTTCATTTCCTAGATCCTGTGTCTCAGGATCCACCCTAGGGCCCGAGTTCCCAGGTTCTGTCCCCGATGTCTGTCTCAGAATCCGTGTACTTAGGGTGTGTGGGGCGTCACGTCTGTGACCCCATGGTCTGTGTCCATAGGGTCTCTCTCCTCTAGATCTGTGCCCGCCTCTGGTCTCTACCGAGTCTCTGTCCTTAGATTCTATCTCAGGGACTGTCCTTAGTCTGTCCCCAGGGTCTGTGTCTCAGGGTCTGTGTCAGAGTGTGTGTGTCATGGTGTGTGTGTCAGGGTGTGTGTGTCAGGGTGTGTGTGTCAGGGTGTGTGTGTCAGGGTGTGTGTGTCAGGGTGTGTGTGTCAGGGTGTCTGTGTGTCAGGGTGTGTGTGTCAGGGTGTGTGTGTCAGGGTGTGTGTGCCAGGGTGTGTTTGTCAGGGTGTCTGTGTGACAGGGTGTGTGTGTCAGTGTCTGTGTGCCAGGGTGTGTGTGTCAGTGTCTGTGTGTCAGGGTGTGTGTGTGTGTCAGGGTGTGTGTGTCAGGGTGTGTGTGTCAGGGCCTGTGTGTCAGGGTGTGTGTGTCAGGGTGTGTGTGTCAGGGTGTGTGTGTCAGGGTGTGTGTGTCAGGGTGTCTGTGTGTCAGGGTGTGTGTGTCAGGGTGTGTGTGTCAGGGTGTGTGTGTCAGGGCCTGTGTCTCAGGGCCTGTGTCTCAGGGCCTGTGTCTCAGTGCCTGTGTCTCAGGGCCTGTGTCTCAGTGCCTGTGTCTCAGGGCCTGTGTCTCAGGCCTGTATCTCAGTGCCTGTGTCTCACGGCCTGTGTCTCAGGGCCTGTGTCTTAGGGGCTCTGTCTCAGGGCCTGTGTCTCAGGGCCTGTGTCTCAGGGCCTGTGTCTCAGGGGCTGTGTCTCAGGGCCTGTGTGTCAGGGTTTGTGTCTCAGGGCCTGTGTCTCAGGGTGTGGTGTCAGGGCCTGTGTGTCAGGGTGTGGTGTCAGGGCCTGTGTGTCAGGGTGTGTGTGTCAGGGTGTGTGTGTCAGGGTGTGTGTGTCAGGGCCTGTGTCTCAGGGCCTGTGTCTCAGGGCCTGTGTGTCAGGGTGTGTGTGTCAGGGCCTGTGTCTCAGGGCCTGTGTCTCAGGATACACCCTAGGGCCCGAGTTCCCAGGATCCGTCCCCATTGTCTGTCTCAGGATCCGTGTACTTAGGGTGTGTGGGGGCGTCACGTCTGTGACCCCCATGGTCTGTGTCCGTAGGGTCTCTCTCCTCTAGATCTGTGCCCGCCTCTGGTCTCTCCCATAGAAACATAGAAATTAGGTGCAGGAGTAGGCCATTCGGCCCTTCGAGCCTGCACCGCCATTCAATATGATCATGGCTGATCATCCAACTCAGTATCCTGTACCTGCCTTCTCTCCATACCCCCTGATCCCCTTAGCCACAAGGGCCACATCTAACTCCCTCTTAAATATAGCCAATGAACTGGCCTCAACTACCCTCTGTGGCAGAGAATTCCAGAGATTCCCGAGTCTCTGTCCTTAGATTCTATCTCAGGGACTGTCCTTAGTCTGCCCCCAGGGTTTGTGTCTCAGGGTCAGTCTCAGAGTGTGTGTGTCAGGGTGTGTGTGTGTCAGGGTGTGTATGGCAGGGTGTGTGTGTCTGGGTGTGTGTGTCAGTGTCTGTGTGTCAGGGTGTGTGTGTCAGGTCGTGTGTGTGTCAGGGCGTGTATGGCAGGGTGTGTGTGTCTGGGTGTGTGTGTCAGGGTGTGTGTCAGGGTGTGTGTCAGGGTGTCTGTGCCAGGGTGTGTGTGTCAGGGTGTGTGTGTCAGGGCCTGTGTCTCAGTCCTTTGTCTCAGGGTCTGTGTCTCAGGGCCTGTGTCTCAGTGCCTGTGTCTCAGGCCTGTGTCTCAGGGCCTGTGTCTCAGGGGCTGTGTGTCAGGGTTTGTGTCTCAGGCCTGTGTGTCAGTGCCTGTGTCTCAGGCCTGCGTCTGAGGGCCTGTGTCTCAGGCCTGTGTGTCAGGGTTTGTGTCTCAGGGTCTGTGGCCCCAGGGTTCATTTCCTAGAGCCTGTGTCTCAGGATCCACCCTAGGGCCCGAGTTCCCAGGATCCGTCCCCATTGTCTGTCTCAGGATCCGTGTACTTAGGGTGTGTGGGGGCGTCACGTCTGTGACCCCACGGTCTCTGTCCGTAGGGTCTCTCTCCTCTAGATCTGTGCCCGCCTCTGGTCTCTCCCGAGTCTCTGTCCTTAGATTCTATGTCAGGGACTGTCCTTAGTCTGACCCCAGGGTTTGTGTCTCAGGGCCTGTGTCTCAG
The DNA here is from genome assembly GCA_036785375.1 of Leucoraja ocellata. Classification (NCBI taxonomy): domain Eukaryota; kingdom Metazoa; phylum Chordata; class Chondrichthyes; order Rajiformes; family Rajidae; genus Leucoraja; species Leucoraja ocellata. The sequence continues at coordinate 3,098,620 of JAWMAR010000230.1, forward strand.
GGGCTGTGTGTCAGGGTTTGTGTCTCAGGGCCTGTGTCGCAGGGCCTGTGTCTCAGGGTTTGTGTCTCAGGCCTGTGTCTCAGGGCCAGTGTGTCAGGGCCTGTGTGTCTGGGCCTGTGTGTCTGGGCCTGTGTGTCTGGGCCTGTGTGTGTGGGCCTGTGTATCAGGGCCTGTGTGCCACGGTGTGTGTGTCAGGGTCTGTGTGTCTGGGCCTGTGTGTCAGGGTGTGTGTGTCAGGGTTTGTGTGTCAGGGCCTGTGTGTCAGGGCCTGTGTGTCAGGGCCTGTGTGTCTGGGCCTGTGTGTCAGGGTGTGTGTGAGATTCAAAAATCACAAATGCTCTTGAGACAAATTCAGACAAAGAAGTGTTTTTATTAATTTCATATTCTGCAGAATAGGTGCCTCTCCTCTGATGTCCTCTAGAGGCACAAAGAAAATGGAGATGCTTTCTATCTTTATACCCTTCTTCACTATGGCCACTACCTCATGTCTCCCCATCGAGTTTTGTCCAATCATAACATAAAGCCCACATTCCCACGAGAAAGTCCAGGAATGTCTCGGACCATGTCCTGACGTCAAAGACTCCCAAGGCCTTCTGCTGAAGTTTTTATCTGTTTGCTACTTTTTATCTAGAATTTCTCTCTGTTCTGTATATTGTTACTTTATTCTACCAGCAGTCTGGCTTCTGCTGATAAGCTCATTTCTTTCTAAGTTATATTTTTCAGAGTTCTAGTATAATTCAACCATCCCTATAAACCCTTTTCTCACAATCCACCATTTTTCTTTTTGCTACACATCTTTTGAATTATACTATATCTTCCTTTTCTAGTGCTAGCAGCAGATTCTTCGCCTCCCTATCCTCCTCTCGCTAGTCATACTGTGTTCTGAAGGCCAGCGCAGGGAATAATACAACATCCGAATAGGCACAAAGTCAATGGTTCCTTCCCTTGACGCACAGTCTACGGGCTGATATTGTCTGGTGGGGCCTCCACAGGACCCTTAAATCGGTTTGCGTGTGTCCACCCTTTTTCTTTTGTTCGTACTGCTGTCTCGGTGATTAATAACGCAAGGTAGGGTCCAGTCCACTTTGGTTGCAGCTTTTCTTCCTTCCATGATTTTACAAGATCCCAGTTCTCTGCTTTCACAGAATGGATTGGCAAGTCGAGATGGGGACTCTGTGCCAACAGCTCCTTGGTTTTTAATTCTGTAATAGAATGAGATACTGCCAGTAAACAGTTCCTTAAGAAAACATCATTACCATGGTGGGTATTCCTTCTATCTTTCCCAAATAATAAAAACCTAACTTGTTCAACCTTTCTCTGTATCTTAGTTGCTGAAACCCAGTCAACATTCTAATTGATCTCCTCTGTACTCTCTATTTTAACCTTTTTCCTATAATTATGCCTACCAAAATTATACACCATACTCCACAATTGACCTCACCAATACTTTGTACAATTTAACATTACAACCCAACTTCTATACACAATGCTCTGATTTATAAAGGCCAACACACCAAAATCTTTCTTTACAATCCTTTCTACACGAGATTCCACCTTCAGGGAATTATACATAGTTGTTCCTAGATCCCTCTGTTCAACTTCATTCCTCAATTCACAATCATTTACCATGTAAGTCTAATTTTAATTTGTCCTGCCAAGTTGTATCACCTCACACTTATCAACATTAAATCCATCTGTCATGTTTCAACCCAGTCTTCCAAATGACTTAAATCTCTCTGTACATTTTTTAAAATCTACTTAATTATTCACAACACCACGTATCTTAGTATTATCTACATACTTCTTAATCTATCTTACCACACCAACATCCATATTATTGATTCACATGACAAACAACAGTGGTCCCAACACACATCCCTGAGGTACCCCTCTAGTCATTGACCTCCAACCTGATAAACATCCATCCACCATTACTCTCTGACATTTCCCAACAGTCACTTTTAATCCATCTTGCTATTCCTTACTAACCACTTCTTAACCAACCTTATTTCCTTTATTGAACTTTGTCAAAGGCCTTACTGAAGTTCACCACTTTAACCTCATCAATTTTCCTAATAACCTCTTTTAAGAAAAATCATGATTAGTCAAATGTCACAATCACAAATCCATGCTAATTCTTCCTAATCCTACCCTATTTGTCCAAATTCCTATAATATTGTCTTTAGTATCCTTTCCATTATTTCCCACCACTGATGTCAAACAAGTTCTTGTTAAAACTCTACTCTTCTTTGTCCTCCTGTTCAATTACCTCAGGGCTATTATCTATTCGTACCTGTGGGATAGCCCTCATGTAATTATTGAAATCGTACTAGGTATCTCAACCTTCTAAACGAACATCGGTCGGTGATTTAGAAAAGCCATACATACACCTTCTCTTCAGGTTTAAAGGGTCCTTCTTCCTGGTCCATCTCCGACAGCTTTTACTTTACCTGTTCATAAATAGACTTGTATATCATTATTAACTGTTTCATATACTTTTTAAATTCTAATCGGTAACTGTTCCAAACTCGGTCCCTTGCAGGAACTTCTCCATTGTGTCACCTGCTGGTTAGTTTGCATGCAACATTTCTTCAGTGCCAATGGCAGAGCATTACACAAACCTTATTTATTTTAACCTTCAATGTTCCATTTATTCTTTTCATCAAATGAAAACAATCCGTTGTCAAAGCTGATTTCTGTAGGTTTACCAAACTTCTTTATTACCTTATTCAGCATAAACGACACTACAGTGCTCATACCTAAATCGATTCAGACTTACCCTGGACATCTCTTCCAGATGCTGTTTAAGCTGCTTTGTCTGCATTTTAATTTAACTTCTTTGACATGTACTTTTTCCATTTCTCCATACAATTTCAAAATTCCCAATCTAGTCTGAACTATATCCTGCCTTTCCCAAGGTCATCAACTGCTGTCTTATATTCTGAAGTATTTTTCTCTCTTCACTTGTGGAACAAACCAACAAATTGTCCACATCAGCAAATACTTTCTAAGGGTATACCATATAACCATATATCGAACCTGCCTCCACCACCTTCACTGGAACCTCATTCCACACAGCTACCACTCTCTGAGTAAAGAAGTGCCCCCTCAACTTTCAACTCTGCCTTTCCCATCTAATTAAAAAAACCTACCTCATCCTAGCCTTTCTTGACATCCTTCCTTAAATCCCTTTCTCTCTCTTGGGGACCCCAGTCCAGTTAGGGCTTATAATCTCCAGATTAATTTCACTCCTGATAGGACTTTGAGGAAAAGTTCCCCAAGACATGTATTATTGGCATGTAATTCTCTGGCCCCGCTTGGTTCCCTCATAGGACTCACTTGTGTCAGTTCATCACTTATTTCAGTCTTTTCAACCAGGGGCTTTGTTCATTGACATTGACCGCAGAGACCAACCGTTTGCTGAATCGGGGGTTGGAAATAAATGACAATCCCACCACCTCCTTCAATTCTGCTTGACTTTAAGAAGAATGACTTCCACCACAATAGTTCATAATATAATGTCCACATGCCTTCTTTTTCTTGTTCATTTTCAACTCTCCACCTTCTCATTCCCCTTTGTTCCTTGGGGTTCACCTTAAGTGGGTAACATTTGCTGAGGGGCCTGCATACCCTCGGTCATGACGGCATCCAACCAGAAGATGGCGCTGTAGCCGGTAAGTTTGTGAGCGGCGGCCATGTTTGTAGTCTTTTGTCGGCCCGGTTGTAACAATTTACATCATCTTTATCTGACACTTAGTGGTTCCCACCACTTTTACCAATGGTGCCTTCAAATCTTTCATGGCCAATAATCGTCCCACGTTCTCCTCCTCCAAAGCCCTAATCCATTTCCTTCCCCATCAGGGATATAGGGTGAGGCATTTTTATTTATTATTTATTTTAATTTTTTTTTTTTTAGCCCTCTCAGTTTATGGGTGCCCCAAGGGATAATCTGTCATCCTCTCGTCTCCTACTTCTGTTTGTCTCTCTCTCTCTCTCTCTCTCTCTCTCTCTCTCTCTCTCTCTCTCTCTCTCTCTCTCTCTCTCTCTCTCTCTCTTTCTGTGTCTCTGTCTTTCCTCTCTCTGTCTGGCTCATAGAAACATAGAAACATAGAAATTAGGTGCAGGAGTAGGCCATTCGGCCCTTCGAGCCTGCACCGCCATTCAATATGATCATGGCTGATCATCCAACTCAGTATCCTGTACCTGCCTTCTCTCCATACCCTCTGATCCCCTCAGCCACAAGGGCCACATCTAACTCCCTCTTAAATATAACCAATGAACTGGCCTCAACTACCCTCTGTGGCAGAGAGTTCCAGAGATTCACCACTCTCTGTGTGAAAAAAGTTCTTCTCATCTCGGTTTTAAAAGATTTCCCCCTTATCCTTAAGCTGTGACCCCTTGTCCTGGACTTCCCTAACATCGGGAACAATCTTCCTGCATCTAGCCTGTCCAACCCCTTAAGAATTTTGTAAGTTTCTATAAGATCCCCTCTCAATCTCCTAAATTCTAGAGAGTATAAACCAAGTCTATCCAGTCTTTCTTCATAAGACAGTCCTGACATCCCAGGAATCAGTCTGGTGAACCGTCTCTGCACTCCCTCTATGGCAATAATGTCCTTTCTCAGAAATGGCTCTCTCTCTCTCTGGCTGTATCTCTGTGTCTGGCTCTCTCTCTGGCTGTATCTCTGTGTCTGTATCTCTCTCTCTCTCTGGCTGTATCTCTGGGTCTGGCCCCCTCTCTCTCTCTCTGACTGTATCTCTGTGTCTGGCTCTCTCTCTCTCTCTCTCTCTGACTGTATCTCTGTGTCTGGCTCTCTCTCTCTCTGGCTGTATCTCTGTGTCTGGCTCTCTCTCTCTCTGACTGTATCTCTGTGTCTGTCTCTCTCTCTCTCTCTCTGGCTGTATCTCTGTGTCTGGCTCTCTCTCTCTCTCTCTGGCTGTATCTCTGTGTCTGGCTCTCTCTCTCTCTCTGACTATATCTCTGTGTCTGTCTCTCTCTCTCTGGCTGTATCTCTGTATCTGTCTCTCTCTCTCTCTCTGACTATCTCTGTGTGTGTCTCTCTCTCTCTCTCTGGCTGTATCTCTGTGTCTGGCTCTCTCTCTCTCTCTGACTGTATCTCTGTGTCTGGCTCTCTCTCTCTCTCTGACTGTATCTCTGTGTCTCGATGTCTGTATCTCTCTCTCTCTCTGTTTCTCAACTTGAATGTCTACCATAAAACAACAAACCATAAAAGCTGGCCATGTTTCATCAATTAACTTATTTCCAATTATTTCAATCCATATTCACCATTATTTTAAATGTCCAATTCCTAGCACTAGTAACAATTTTCCAAATTAACTTTACTGACAAGAAATCTAAAAGAACATGAAGAAACGATTAAAAGAAAATCAAAAGCTGATTTTTACAACTTCCCTTTTTCCAAACCGGTTTTTACATACAAATCACATTCGTTCCGTTCTTACTTCAAATAGATTATTCATTTTATATTTTCTCCCTGTCCTGCACTCTTGTCCCCGGCCTTTGCCGTCTTCTTATCTGCTAATTTCGGGAGTAACTCCCTCATCATCCTGTCTCTCTCTGTTCCTTATTTGCTGTTTTTCTACTGCCTGCAACAAAATCTTTACTACTTATTTTTCACTTCTGTGAAAAGGAATTGATCTAACTGTTCTTGTCAGACCTAAAGGATCTTCAAGGAGGCTATTTAACAAACCCCCTTCCCCCTCAGGGTCCTCTCCTAGGTACCTCCCTCGGAGGTCTAATTTCAACCGAACTTATCTTCCCCTTCTGCCGTTTGACTCCCCGTCCTGTTGGCCGGGAGATCTTCGTCCACCCCGGCCCGTCTTCTCTTTCCTTTGGGTATTTTGGCCCCCCTCCGGCTCTGCATTTGTCCCAACGGACTATACCTTATCATGTTGGCTCCTCCAACCCCTGGGTATTTCCTGCCCTCCAGGGTCCAGCATTTGCCCCAACGGACTATTGGGCAGAATGCGGGGATTTGGCCCACAGCCTTTTCCCCTCCCTTTTTCTTAACACCGTGTTTAATTACCTTATTTATCATAATCATATTCTTAATACCATGTTCATCATATTCTCAATACAGTGTTCATCATATCTGCCTTGCCCGTACAAGGTCTTAAATTTCTACAGAACTTCTTATCTTCCCCTCCCTTCTGGTTACCTTACGGCCCCCTGAATCCTTCAGGGCGTCAACCACAAGGTCTTTCCACAATCGCCCAGGAAGTACTTTATTAGTCATTGTTCCTACCTGGGTTCTGTGCACAGAAATTGCTCGATTGATTTTTCACGATTTCCAACTACTCCCACTTCTTTGCCAAGTCTCTGTGTGGTCCGGATACTACTGCTTAAACAGCTGATGGCAAGCAAGGAGTCGGAGACTGCTGAACTCAGCAGGGTGCACCTTCCCTTCGTCCGTCTACTCCCGTCAGCTGTCTAGAGTATTGGATCTCGGAACGAGCCCCCAAGTTGTGAGATTCAAAAATCACAAATGCTCTTGAGACAAATTCAGACAAAGAAGTGTTTTTATTAATTTCATATTCTGCAGAATAGGTGCCTCTCCTCTGATATCCCCTAGAGGCACAAAGAAAATGGAGATGCTTTCTATCTTTATACCCTTCTTCACTATGGTCACTACCTCATGTCTCCCCATCGAGTTTCGTCCAATCATAACATAAAGCCCACATTCCCACGAGAAAGTCCAGGAATGTCTCGGACCATCTCCTGACGTCAAAGACTCCCAATGCCTTCTGCTGAAGTTTCTATCTGTTTGCTACTTTTTATCTAGAATTTCTCTCTGTTCTGTATATTGTTACTTTATTCTATCAGCAGTCTGGCTTCTGCTGATAAGCTCATTTATTTCTAAGTTATATTTTTCAGAGTTCTAGTATAATTCAACCATCCCTATAAACCCTTTTCTCACATATAAGATACGCCCCTCAATCTTCTAAATTCTAGCGAGTACAAGCCGAGTCCATCCAGTCTTTCTTCATATGAAAGTCCTGCCATCCCAGGAATCAGTTTGGTGAACCTTCTCTGTACTCCCTCTATGGCAAGAATGTCCTTCCTCAGATTAGGAGACCAAAACTGTACGCAATACTCCAGGTGTGGTCTCACCAAGACCCTGTACAACTGCAGTAGAACCTCCCTGCTCCTATACTCAGGTCGTCTCGGAGCAGAGGGAGAACAAGGAGGGAAGAGACAAGGACTTTAATATTTTTGTCTCCACCACAGTGAGGAGGTGCCGGGTGAACTCACATTGTGGTGGATGTTAAATTGTGTTAATTGGGTGTTTTTGTCATTTTTATTACGTAGGACGGCACGAAAGGTCCGAATGACAATAAAGGCTACTTTACTTTCTCGCCCTCCTCTCCCCCTCTCTCTCCCTCTCTCTCTCGTTCCCATTCTCACCGGCGCCTATTCTCCTCTCATTCCCCCATATCTGTCACGTTCCCCTCCCCCCTCTCCTCCCCTCCCCCCCCACCCCCCGCCATCTTTGGTCAAGGCACTTACATTGAGTCAATGGGAGGTGAAGCCCAGGGTGGCGGCCATCTTTGGTCAAGGCACTTCCATTGAGTCAATGGGAGGTGGCCATCTTTGATCAGGGCACTTACATTGAAGTCAATGGGAGTTGAGGCCAGGGGGGCGGCTATCTTTGATCAGGGCACTTCCATTGAAGTCGATGACAGTGAAGCCCAGGGAGGCGGCCATCTTTGGTCAAGGCACTTCCATCGAAGTCAATGGGAGGTGAGGCCATGGGGAGGCCATCTTTGGTCAAGGCACTTCCACTGAAGTCAATGGGGTGCGGCCATCTTTGATCAGGGCACTTCCACTGAAGACAATGGGATGCGGCCATCTTTGGTCAAGGCACTTCCACTGAAGCAATGGGATGTGGCCATCTTTGATCAGGGCACTTGAAGTCAATGGGAGGTGAGGCCAGGGGGCGGCCATCTTTGGTCAAGGCACTTCCATTGAAGTCGATGGGAGGTGAGGCCAGGGAGCCTGAGGAAAGGCATTGAAAGTAGGCATGCAGGTGCAGCAGGCAGTGAAGAAAGCGAATGGTATGTTAGCACTCATAGCAAAAGGATTTGAGTATAGGAGCAGGGAGGTTCTACTGCAGTTGTACAGGGTCTTGGTGAGACCACACCTGGAGTATTGCGTACAGTTTTGGTCTCCAAATCTGAGGAAAGACATTCTTGCCATAGAGGGAGTGCAGAGACGGTTCACCAGACTGATTCCTGGGATGGCAGGACTTTCATATGAAGAAAGACTGGATAGACCCGGCTTGTACTCGCTAGAATTTAGAAGATTGAGGGGGGATCTTATAGAAACTTACAAAATTCTTAAGGGGTTGGACAGGCTAGATGCAGGAAGATTTACCGGGAAAAAGTGCTCTGACCACGGGGCCTAGGTACTCGCGGTAAAGTGAAGCCGCGGTCTCAATTAATAAGCAGCTTATTCGCGAACGCGGAGCCGCGGATCATCTACGCGGGGGGGGGGGAGGCTGTACATAGTGCCGTCAGTAGCGGTCGTTTACAGACCCCGAGAACAGGAGAGCAATGGAGGGATATCGATCGCTCTTTACCGCGAGTACCTAGGCCCCGCGGTCGGTTTTCCACAGATTGGTGGCCTCTGCATCTTTGCTAAACCACGGGGAAAATTGCATTTACTCCCGCTGTTTGCATTAAACACTCTGCACTTCCCAGAGTTTGCATCGAGTGTGTAAACTTGGAGTAATGGCCTCTAGAGGGGAGAGAGAGAGAGGGATAACAATTTCTAGAGTTTAACTGTGTTATTTACCCCCCCCTCCCTCCCCTCTCTCTGACTGTCTCTCCCTACTCTTCTCTCTCCCTCTCTCCCCCCTCTCCCTACTCTCTCTCCCCCCTCTCTCCCCACCTCTCTCTCTCTCTCCTCTTCTCTCTCTCTTCTTCTCTCCCTCTGCCTCTCTCCCCCCTCTCTCTCTGACTGTCTCTCCCTACTCTTCTCTCTCCCCCCCTCTCCCTCTCTCTCTCCCCCCTCTCTGCCCACCTCTGTCTCCCCCCCTCTCTCCCCACCTCTCTCTCTCTCCTACTCTCTCTCTCTCTTTCCTCACCTCTTCTCCCTCTCTGCCTCTATCTCCCTCTCCCTACCTCTTCTCTCTTACCTCTCTTTCTCTCTCCCCTTCTCTCTTCCCCTCCTCATTCTCTCTCTCCCCTCTCTTTCTCTCCCGCTCTCTCTGTGCCTGTCTCTCCTTCTCTCTCTCTCCCCCCTCCCTCCACAGATGCTGCCTGACCCGCTGAGTTACTCCAGCACTCTGTGAAACGTCACTGATCCAGACGTCCTGGGCTAGTACAGACAGATGGGCCGAAGGGAGACGTCCTGGGCTAGTACAGACAGATGGGCTGAAGGGAGACATCCTGGGCTAGTACAGACAGATGGGCTGCAGGGAGACCTCCTGGGCTAGTACAGACAGATGGGAAGTAGTAAGATCTCCTGGGCTAGTACAGACAGATGGCCGAAGGGTGACGTCCTGGGCTAGTGCAGAC
>JAWMAR010000230.1:3108358-3110858 GCA_036785375.1 Leucoraja ocellata
GAAGGGGAGAGGGAGAAGGGGGGAGAGGGAGAAGGGGGGAGTGGGAGAAGGGGGGAGAGGGAGAAGGGGAGAGGGAGAGGGAGAAGGGGAGAAGAGGAAGCGGGAGAAGGGGGAGAGGGAGAGAGGGTGAAGGGGGAGAGGGAGAAGGGGGGAGAGGGAGAAGAGGAAGCGGGAGAAGGGGGAGAGGGAGAAGAGGAAGCGGGAGAAGGGGAGAGGGAGAGAGGGTGAAGGGGAGAGGGAGAAGGGGGAGAGGTAGAAGGGGGAGAGGTAGAAGGGGGAGAGGGAGAAGGGGAGAGGGAGAAGGGGGAGAGGGAGAAGGGGGAGAGGAAGAAGGGGAGGGGAGAAGGGGAGAGGGAGAAGGGGAGAGGGAGAAGGGGGAGAGGGAGAAGGGGAGAGGTAGAAGGGGGAGAGGGAGAAGGGGGGAAGAGGGAGAGGGAGAAGGGAGAGGGAGAAGGGGAGAGGGAGAAGGGGGAGGGAGAAGGGGGGAAGAGGGAGAGGGAGAAGGGGAGAGGGAGAAGGGGAGAGGGGAGAAGGGGGAGAGGGAGAAGGGGGGAGAGGGAGAAGGGGGATGGGGAGGGGAGAGGGAGGGGGAGAGGGAGAAGGGGAGAGGGAGAAGGGGGGAGGGAGAAGGGGGGAAGAGGGAGAGGGAGAGTGGAACGATAGAACATTATAACGCGCAGCCGTCCCATTACGACCAAAGATTATAGAGCAGAGCTCCACTAGTATCTTTGATTGCGATCATCGCCGCCGCTGCTGCCGAACTCCCCGACCCACCATTGCACCCAAAGATGATAGAAACATAGAAACATAGAAATTAGGTGCAGGAGTGGAGGCCATTCGGCCCTTCGAGCCTGCACCGCCATTCAATATGATCGTGGCTGATCATCCAACTCAGTATCCCGTCCCTGCCTTCTCTCCATACCCCCTGATCCCCTTGGCCACAAGGGCCACATCTAACTCCCTCTTAAATATAGCCAATGAACTGGCCTCAACTACCCTCTGTGGCAGAGAGTTCCAGAGATTCACCACTCTCTGTGTGCAAAAAGTTCTCCTCATCTCGGTTTTAAAGGATTTCCCCTTTATCCTTAAGCTGTTGACCCCTTGTCCTGGACTTCCCCAACATCGGGAACAATCTTCCTGCATCTAGCCTGTCCAACCCCTTAAGATAGAGCAGAGTTATATAATCTTTGATTGCACCCTTCTTCACGGCGGGCTTGTGATCTTTGCTTATGATGTCTTGACAATTCGAGGGACATAACGGGTAACAGCCATCGCCTTCCTTCCCGGACACGAATCTGAGCTCGAACAATCTCCTGGTCACTGGGCCTGATGTGTCCCGCGGGCCATATTGTGGAGACCAATCCCTTACAAGATCAAAACCAAAAACGTACAGAAGTGTTAAAATTATTGTCTTTATTATGGTGGTGAGTAAAGATCTATTAAAAATAAGTCTAATAACTTTCTAATGTAACGACAAACCCAGTTTCCCAATGGCCGTTGATGGGAGAACAGAAAATAACATTTTCCCCACAGAATAGCGGCTGAAAATAATAATAATATTTTCCCATCTTTCGTTTTTATTGGGGAACCTAAAGAATGACAGGTCGGGTGGTTTAGATTTACAATTAGAACAATTGATAGCAGAGCAGTGAGATGAAGATTTAGATCAGGTCGCCATGACAATGTGGGGGGGGGGGGGGGAGCCCAATAAAATGCCCAATAAAATGGCGTCGACGATCACACACGTGATACTACGCGTTTTTCGAGGAGTGGTCTATCTTGCTCCTCTATAATATTTGACTGCCATTACCTAACATGGTCGCCCTGGGAATCACTCCCTTTGACTTCAATGGGAAGTGCCAGCAGTCAAGATGGCCACCGCCCTGGGATTCACCTCCCATTGACTTCAATGGAAGTGCCTTGACCAAAGATGGCCGCCTCCCTGGCTTCACCTCCCATTGACTTCAATGCAACTGCCCTGATCAAAGATGGCTGCCTCCCATTGACTTCAATGCAACTGCCCTGATCAAAGATGGCCGCCGCCTTGGGCTTCACCTCCCATTGACTTCAATGGAAGTGCCTTGACCAAAGATGGCGGGGGGGGGGGGGCAGGGGGGGGGACAGAGGGAGGGAACGTGACAGATATGGGGGAATGAGAGGAGAATAGCCGCCGGCGAGAATGGGAACGAGAGAGAGAGAGGGAGAGGGGGAGAGGAGGGCGAGAAAGTAAAGTTGCCTTTATTGTCATTCGGACCTTTCGTGCCGTTCTACATGTAATAAAAATGACAAAAACACACAATTAACACAATTTAACATCCACCACAATATGAGTTCACCCGGCACCTCCTCACTCTGGTGGAGACAAAAATATTAAAGTCCTTGTCTCTTCCCTCCTTGTTCTCCCTCTGCGACCTGAGTCTAGGAGCAGGGAGGTTCTACTGCAGTTGTACAGGGTCTTGGTTAGACCACACCTGGAGTATTGTGTACAGTTTTGGTCTCC
>JAWMAR010000230.1:3148358-3151205 GCA_036785375.1 Leucoraja ocellata
TTTGGTCAAGGCACTTCCATTGAAGTCAATGGGAGGTGAATCCCAGGGCGGTGGCCATCTTGACTGCTGGCACTTCCCATTGAAGTCAAAGGGAGTGATTCCCAGGGCGGCCATGTTAGGTAATGGCAGTCAAATATTATAGAGGAGCAAGATAGACCACTCCTCGAAAAACGCGTAGTATCACGTGTGTGATCGTCGACGCCATTTTATTGGGCATTTTATTGGGCTCCCCCCCCCCCCCCCCCACATTGTCATGGCGACCTGATCTAAATCTTCATCTCACTGCTCTGCTATCAATTGTTCTAATTGTAAATCTAAACCACCCGACTTGTCATTCTTTAGGTTCCCCAATAAAAACGAAAGATGGGAAAATATTATTATTATTTTCAGCCGCTATTCTGTGGGGAAAATGTTATTTTCTGTTCTCCCATCAACGGCCATTGGGAAACTGGGTTTGTCGGTACATTAGAAAGTTATTAGACTTATTTTTAATAGATCTTTACTCACCACCATAATAAAGACAATAATTTTAACACTTCTGTACGTTTTTGGTTTTGATCTTGTAAGGGATTGGTCTCCACAATATTGCCCGCGGGACACATCAGGCCCAGTGACCAGGAGATTGTTCGAGCTCAGATTCGTGTCCGGGAAGGAAGGCGATGGCTGTTACCCGTTATGTCCCTCGAATTGTCAAGACATCATAAGCAAAGATCACAAGCCCGCCGTGAAGAAGGGTGCACTCAAAGATTATATAACTCTGCTCTATCTTAAAGGGTTGGACAGGCTAGATGCAGGAAGATTGTTCCCGATGTTGGGGAAGTCCAGGACAAGGGGCCACAGCTTAAGGATAAGGGGGAAATCCTTTAAAACCGAGATGAGGAGAACCTTTTGCACACAGAGAGTGGTGAATCTGTGGAACTCTCTGCCACAGAGGGTAGTTGAGGCCACACAGTTCATTGGCTATATTTAAGAGGGAGTTAGATGTGGCCCTTGTGGCCAAGGGGATCAGGGGGTATGGAGAGAAGGCAGGTACGGGATACTGAGTTGGATGATCAGCCATGATCATATTGAATGGCGAATGGTGCAGGCTCGAAGGGCCGAATGGCCTCCACTCCTGCACCTAATTTCTATGTTTCTATGTTTCTATCATCTTTGGGTGCAATGGTGGGTCGGGGAGTTCGGCAGCAGCGGCGGCGATGGTCGCAATCAAAGATACTAGTGGAGCTCTGCTCTATAATCTTTGGTCGTAATGGGACGGCTGCGCGTTATAATGTGCTATCGTTCCACTCTCCCTCTCCCTCTTCCCCCCTTCTCCCTCTCCCCCTTCTCCCTCCCCCCTTCTCCCTCCCCCTTCTCCTTCCCCCCTTCTCCCTCTCCCCCTTCTCCCTCTCCCCCTCTCCCCCTTCTCCCTCTCCCCCTTCTCCCTCTCCCCCTCTCCCCCTTCTCCCTCTCTCCCCTTCTCCCTCTCCCCCTTCTCCCTCTCGCCCTCCCTCTCCCCTCCCCCTCCCCCTTCTCCCTCTCCCCCCTTCTCCCTCTCCCCCTTCTCCCTCTCCCTCTTCTCCCCTTCTCCCTCTCCCCTTCTCACCCTCCCCCTCCCCCTTCTCCCTCTCCCCTTCTTCCTCTCTCCACTCCCCCCCTTCTCCCTCTCCCCTTCTCCCTCCCCCTTCTCCCTCTCCCCCTTCTCCCTCTCCCCTTCTCCCTCTCCCTTCTCCCTCTCCCCCTTCTCCCTCTCCCTTCTCCCTCTCCCCCTTCTCCCTCCCCCTTCTGCCTCTCCCTCTCTCCCTCTCCCCTTCTCCCTCCCCCTTCTCCTCTCCCCTTCTCCCTCCCCCTTCTCCCTCTCCCCCCTTTTTCCTCTCCCACTTCTGCCTCTCCCCCTTCTCCCTCTCCCCCTTCTCCCCCTTCTCCCTCTCCCCTTCTTCCTCTCTCCACTCCCCCCCTTCTCCCTCTCCCCTTCTCCCTCCCCCTTCTCCCTCTCCCCTTCTTCCTCTCTCCACTCCCCCCCTTCTCCCTCTCACCTTCTCCCTCCCCCTTCTCCCTCCCCCCTTCTCCCTCCCCCCTTCTCCCTCCCCCTTCTCCCTCTCCCCCTTCTCCCTCCCCCTTCTCCCTCTCCCCTTCTCCCTCCCCCTTCTCCCTCTCCCCCTTCTCCCTCTCCCCTTCTCCCTCCCCCTTCTCCCTCTCCCCTTCTCCCTCTCCCCCTTCTCCCTCTCCCCCTTTTCCCTCTCCCCCTTCTCCCTCTCCCCCTTCTCCCTCTCCCCCTTTTCCCTCTCCCCTTCTGCCTCTCCCCCTTTTCCTCTCCCCCTTCTCCCTCTCCCCCTTCTCCCTCTCCCCCTTCTCCCTCTCCCCTTCTCCCTCCCCCCTTCTCCCTTCTCCCTCTCCCCCTTCTCCCTCCCCCCCTTCTCCCTCTCCCCCTTCTCCCTCTCCCCTTCTCCCTCTCCCCCTTCTCCCTCTCCCTCTCCCCCTTCTCCCTCCCCCCTTCTCCCTCTCTCCCTCTCCCCTTCTCCCTCTCCCCTTCTCCCTCTCCCCCTTCTCCCTCTCCCCCTTCTCCCTCTCCCCCTTCTCCCTCTCCCCCTTCTCCCTCTCCCCCTTCTCCCTCTCCCCCTTCTCCCTCTCCCCCTTCTCCCTCTCTCCACTCCCTCCCTCCCCCTTCTCCCTTCACCTTCTCCCTCCCCCTTCTCCCACCCCCTTCTCCCTCCCCCTTCTCCCTCCCCCTTCTCCCTCTCCCCTTCTCCCTCCCCCTCCCTCTTCTCCTCTCCCCTTCTCACTCTCTTCCTCCCCTCTCTCTCTCAGCCTACATTAGAAGTTTTAAATAAGCTCTTCTACATTGAAGGTAAATTGACATATTAGTGG
>JAWMAR010000230.1:3153905-3156405 GCA_036785375.1 Leucoraja ocellata
CCCCTTAAGAATTTTGTAAGTTTCTATAAGATCCCTCCCTCAATCTTCTAAATTCTAGCGAGTACAAACCGAGTCTATCCAGTCTTTCTTCATATGAAAGTCCTGACATCCCAGGAATCAGTATTTGAACCTTCTCTGCACTCCCTCTATGACAAGAATGTCTTTCCTCAGATTAGGAGACCAAAACTGTACGCAATACTCCAGGTGTGGTCTCACCAAGACCCTGTACAACTGCAGTAGAACCTCCCTGCTCCTATACTCGGGTCGTCTCGGAGCAGAGGGAGAACAAGGAGGGAAGAGACAAAGACTTTAATATTTTTTTCCCCCACCACAGTGAGGAGGTGCCGGGTGAACTCATTTTGTGTTGGATGTTAAATTGTGTTAATTGTGTGTTTTTGTCATTTTTATTACATGTAGAACGGCACGAAAGGTCCAAATGACAATAAAGGCAACTTTACTTTCTCGCCCTTCTCTCCCCCTCTCCCTCTCTCTCTCTCGTTCCCATTCTCACCGGCGGCTATTCTCCTCTCATTCCTCCATATTTGTCACGTTCCCTCCCTCTCCCCCCCCCCCCCCCCCCCCCGCCATCTTTGGTCAAGGCACATCCATTGAAGTCAATGGGAGGAGGCCATCTTTGATCAGGGCAGTTGCATTGAAGTCAATGGGAGGTGAAGCCCAAGGCGGCGGCCATCTATGGTCAAGACACTTCCATTGAAGTCAATGGGAGACGGCCATCTTTGGTCAAGACACTTCCATTGAAGTCAATGGGAGGAGGCCATCTTTGATCAGGGCAGTTGCATTGAAGTCAATGGGAGGTGAAGCCAGGGAGGCGGCCATCTTTGGTCAAGGCACTTCCATTGAAGTCAATGGGAGGTGAATCCCAGGGCGGTGGCCATCTTGACTGCTGGCACTTCCATTGAAGTCAAAGGGAGTGATTCCCAGGGCGGCCATGTTAGGTACTGGCAGTCAAATATTATAGAGGAGCAAGATAGACCACTCCTCGAAAAACGCGTGGTATCACGTGTGTGATCGTCGACGCCATTTTATTGCCCCCCCCCCCCCCCCACATTGTCATGGCGACCTGATCTAAATCTTCATCTCACTGCTCTGCTATCAATTGTTCTAATTGTAAATCTAAACCACCCGACCTGTCATTCTTTAGGTTCCCCAATAAAAACGAAAGATGGGAAAATATTATTATTATTTTCAGCCGCTATTCTGTGGGGAAAATGTTATTTTCTGTTCTCCCATCAACGGCCATTGGGAAACTGGGTTTGTCGGTACATTAGAAAGTTATTAGACTTATTTTTAATAGATCTTTACTCACCACCATAATAAAGACAATAATTTTAACACTTCTGTACGTTTTTGGTTTTGATCTTGTAAGGGATTGGTCTCCACAATATGGCCCGCGGGCACATCAGGCCCAGTGACCAGGAGATTTTTCGAGCTCAGATTCGTGTCCGGGAAGGAAGGCGATGGCCGTTACCCGTTATGTCCTCGAATTGTCAAGACATCATAAGCAAAGATCACAAGCCCGCCGTGAAGAAGGGTGCAATCAAAGATTATATAACTCTGCTCTATCTTAAGGGGTTGGACAGGCTAGATGCAGGAAGATTGTTCCCGATGTTGGGGAAGTCCAGGACAAGGGGCCACAGCTTAAAGATAAGGGGGAAATCCTTTAAAACCGAGATGAGGAGAACTTTTTGCACACAGAGAGTGGTGAATCTCTGGAACTCTCTGCCACAGAGGGTAGTTGAGGCCAGTTCATTGGCTATATTTAAGAGGGAGTTAGATGTGGCCCTTGTGGCCAAGGGGATCAGAGGGTATGGAGAGAAGGCAGGTACGGGATACTGAGTTGGATGATCAGCCATGATCGTATCGAATGGCGAATGGTGCAGGCTCGAAGGGCCGAATGGCCTCCACTCCTGCACCTAATTTCGATGTTTCTATGTTTCTATCATCTTTGGGTGCAATGGTGGGTCGGGGAGTTCGGCTGCAGCGGGTGGGTCAGTGAGTTCGCGGAAGCCGTCACGGACTTCATCGCAACAGTAACCGACAACATCGTCCCCACGGTAAGGGTAAGCACCTTTCCGAACCAAAAGCCCTGGGTAGACAGGTCTGTTCGTGTGGCCCTGAATGCTCGCACCGCTGCCTACAACTCGGGCCTGGCATCAGGAAACATGGACGTCTACAAGGCAGAGTCCTACCGACTGCGAAGGGCGGTGAAGGACGCAAAGAGAAGGTACAGGGACAAGATGGAGTTACAGATGGAGCAGCAGGACACCAGAAGCCTGTGGCAGAGTCTACGGATTGTAACCAACTACCGGAGCACCCCTCCCTCATCCGCATGTGCCGGCACCTCCCTAGCTGACGACCTGAACTCCTTCTACGCTCGTTTCGAGAGGGGCAACACCACTCCAGGTCTGCCGACTATCGACAATACCGACAGCGGGCTGGCTACCGAAGCTGAAGGGAGGAATGTGCACACATTCTCGCT
>JAWMAR010000230.1:3228905-3231145 GCA_036785375.1 Leucoraja ocellata
GGCTGGGACTCTATTTCATGGTGCACAGGAGGATGTGGGATGATCTAATAGAGGTGTATCAAATCATGATTTGAATAGATATGGTTCAGTCTTTGCCCAGATAGTGAATCGAGGAGCAGAGGAAATAGGTTGAAGGTGAAGGGGAAAAGATTTAATAGGAATCTGTGGGGTATGTTTTTCACACAAAGGGTGGTAGGTGTATGGAACAAGCTGCCAGATGAGGTAGTTGAGGCTGGGACTATCGCAACATAAGAAACAGTTAGACAGGTACGTGGATAAGACAGGTTCGGAGGGATATGGATCAAACGTGGGCAGGTGGGACTAGTGCAGATGGGACATGCTGGGCCGAAGGGCCTGTTTACACACCGTATCAATCTAAGACTCTATATATCTTTCCCTCTCAAACACATTTACATGCCGTCTCCTCATTTCCTCCGACACCCGTATCAATCAATAATCTATCATACTCCTCCTGAAAAATATCCATTGACTGGACGTCCACAGCTGTCTGTGACAATGTATTCCACAGTTCACCACCCACTGACTTAAGAAATGTCTGCTCATCTCCTTCCTAAAGGAATGCCTTTTAATTCTGAGGCTGTGGCCACTGGTCCGATAGTCTCCCACTAGTTGAAACATCCTCTCCACATCCACTCCATCCAGGTTTTTACCAGGCTGGACAGACGGAAACAGCTTCACACCGTGTCCCAAAGCTTGTGTCCTGTCCTGCATCACCCAAGGCAGCAGAGACGTTATACGAGAGGGCAAACACCGTCACAAAGTAGCTCACGATGGTTTAGGTAACAATCACCCTCCCCCCTCCTTTCCTATGTTCCTTCCACCCATAAACCTCTCTCTGCCTTTACATTTCACTCCTCTTTCAAATCTGCTCTACTTACCTACATGCATTTTGCTTCTTCACTTTTTAGTCATAGAATGATGCAGTGTGGAAACAGGCCCTTCAGCCCAACTTGCCCACACCGACCAACATGTCCCATCTAAACTAGTCCCACTCACATGCGTTTTGCCCACATCCATCTAAATCTGTCCTATCCCTGTATGTGTCCAACTGTCTCTAAAACATTGATATTCCCAGCCGTAACTACCTCCTCTGGCAGCTCGTTACATACACCCTTTGTGTGAAAAAGCTACCACTCAGATTCCTGTTAATTTCTGAAATTTGGTCATAAATTTGGTGCAAAAATGCTCCATAATAATGCTCAGAATGCACCAGAAAGCATCTAAAACCCCTGAGCTTCCAGGACGCTTCAGCGGGCCCGGGACCCTGGCATCGAGGGACTTCACACTTCGCGCTCGTGATGTGTGTAGTGTGCACATTATTTCACATTGAGTTTTTTGTAATCCTGTCATGCCAACCCCCTTTTTGAAAAGCTTCGTACGGGCCTGTACAACCATCTTCACTATCTGCAAAACCACTCACTGTTGTATCATCAACAAACTTGCTAATCTTGCTCTGTATGTTCTCATCCAAATCATTGATGTAGACGACAAACAGTAACGGGCCCAGCACTGAACCCTGAGGCACACCACTAGTCACAGGCATCCAGTCTGAATCATTGATGTAGATGACAAACAGTAACTGGCCCAACACTGAACCCTGAGACACACCACTAGTCACAGGCATCCAGTCTGAATCATTGATGTAGATGACAAACAGTAACGGGCCCAACACTGAACCCTGAGACACACCACTAGTCACAGGCATCCAGTCTGAATCATTGATGTAGATGACAAACAGTAACTGGCCCAACACTGAACCCTGAGGCACACCACTAGTCACAGGCATCCAGTCTGAATCATTGAT
This sequence comes from Leucoraja ocellata, assembly GCA_036785375.1. Lineage (NCBI taxonomy): Eukaryota > Metazoa > Chordata > Chondrichthyes > Rajiformes > Rajidae > Leucoraja > Leucoraja ocellata. Next base: position 3,230,731 of record JAWMAR010000230.1, read on the forward strand.
GTAGATGACAAACAGTAACTGGCCCAACACTGAACCCTGAGGCACACCACTAGTCACAGGCATCCAGTCTGAATCATTGATGTAGATGACAAACAGTAACTAGCCCAACACTGAACCCTGAGGCACACCACTAGTCACAGGCATCCAGTCTGAGAAGCAACGTTCCACCATCACTCTCTGCTTCCTTCCATGGAGCCAATTTTCTGTCCATTCAGCTATCTCTCTTTGGATCCCATGCGATCTAACCTTCCAGAGCAGCCGACCATGCGGCACCTTATCGAACGCCTTACTGAAGTCAATAGACAACAGGTGCAGGAGTAGAGGCCATTCGTCCCTTCGAACCAGCACCGCCATTCAATGTGATCATGGCTGACCATCCCCTATCAGGACCCCGTTCCTGCCTTCTCCCCATATC
>JAWMAR010000230.1:3231345-3238845 GCA_036785375.1 Leucoraja ocellata
CTATTCTCCTCTCATCTCCCCAAATCTTTGTCACCTTCCCCCCCTCCCCCCCCCTCCCCCCCCGCCATCTTTGATCAAGGCACTTACATTGAAGCCAATAGGAGGCGGCCATCTTTGATCAAGGCACTACCATTGAAGCCAATAGGAGGCGGCCATCTTTGATCAGGGCAATGGGAGTGAAGCCAGGGGCGGCCATCTTTGATCAAGGCACACTGAAGCCCAGGGCGGCGGCCATCTTTGATCAGGGCAATGGGAGGTGAAGCCAGGGACGGCCATCATTGATCAGGGCACTTCCATCGAAGAACAAGGGGTCACAGTTTAAGGATAAGGGGGAAATCCTTTAGGACCGAGATGAGAAAAACATTTTTCACACAGAGAGTGGTGAATCTGTGGAATTCTCTGCCACAGAGGGTAGTCGAGGATTCCTAAACCCCACGACGCTGAGTGCATTTTACAATCAGAGAAACGGGCGATTTCACCAATTGTTTGAACTGTTGCCTGAACTTAGTCTGGGTGAGGACGTAAAGAGCCGTGTTTGTGCAGCAGCTCAGCATCTGCAGCGTGTAGCCCAGTTCGCGAATGAGGTCGTGTGGATAGCCCACGCTAGGAATTAAATACCACAGTCTGGACCACACAACAAATACCGCATAGGCCGCCCACAACACGATGAAATTCCCCGAGATGACCAGCAGTAAAATGAGGGATTTCCTGCGGCTCTTCATCTCAGGGTCACTGCCACTCTCCCCACTGCTGGGACCCCGCAATCTCCTGCGGGATCTGCTCGCCACTAACACGTATCTGATGGTCAAAGTGTTGAACACAACAATGAGGACAAATGGCATCACGGGGGTGATGAGATACTGGAGATACTCCCCGATTCCCCAGGACAGTGAGCGAGTAACACCGGGTCTTCCCAAACAAAACCAGGGGTTATTATTTAGCATGTACCCACCACTCAACATAAAATACCAGAAGCTGTTCTTTAAACAGCTCAGCACGGTCACTGTCCCCAGAACCACAGCCGCTGTTCTCTCGGTGCAATAGTTTGTTTTCAGCTTCTGGCAACAAATGGCCACAAATCGATCAAAGGTGAAGGTGACGGTGAACCAGACAGAACAGTCGGTGACGGCGTAAAGGAAGACGGCGTGGATATTACACACTGGGACATCCCACAGGAACAGAAATGCTTCACTGTAAGCAATGGGAATCTGCCTCATTATCAGGTCGACAATAATGACCAGTAGATCGGCCGTTGCCATGGCCATCAGGTAGCGAGTGACACCAGTGGAGAGACCGCACTTTCCCCGGGACAGGACCACAATGGTCAGCGTGTTCACTGTGAGGAGAGAGGGAAGTAAACAGAGACATGACACACAGAGAGCCAGCGGACAAAGCAAACTCGGCAGATTCATCGAGGCGAGGGGCAAATCAAATGCACAATCCCGTTGTGGGATTGTAGAAGATTGTCTAACGAGGCTGTCTAGTAGTAACTACTGAAGGAAATACATTATTCTGCATCTGCTCGATTACTAAACAGATGAGAAGCTGCAGTTAGGAGGGTTGGGATAAAGAATCAGATCTGTGTCTGACCATTTCTCACTTCACCATGGGAGTTTAACTCTTTGCTTCACTGTGAGTGAATCAAAGATTATACAGCAGAGTAGGTATGAGCGAGCGAGGGAAGTGAGAGAAGGAAGGAGTTCAGGGACTTTATTGCCATCTGCATCGGTGCAAGGGAGGTGATGGTACATTAGACAATCTTGCTTACAGCAGCATGGTAAGACACATAGACTGAAACCGCCGACATAAACACAGGCGGGCGGGTGACACATACTCACACACAATGTACACATCAATTCTGCAAGGCGGGCGGGCGGGCGGGTTACAGAACCAACTCGCGTGTTTAATAAACAAAGTCATTAGGACAACATTAGAAAACAAGTCTACACAGAGAATGTTTCCACTAGTGGGAGAGTCTAGGACCAGAGGTCACATCCTCGCAATTAAAAGGGCGTTCCTTTAGGAAGGAGATGAGGAGGAATATAGAAACATAGACACATAGACAATAGGTGCTGGAGTAGAGGCCATTCGGCCCTTCGAGCCTGCACCGCCATTCAATATGATCATGGCTGATCATCCAACTCAGTATCCTGTACCTGCCTTCTCTCCATATCCCCTGATCCCCTTAGCCACAAGGGCCACGTCTAACTCCCACTTAAATATAGCCAATGAACTGTGGCCTCAACTACCTTCTGTGGCAGAAAATTCCACAGATTCTGTGTATGAAAAAAATGTTTTTCTCATCTCGGTGCTAAAAGATTTCCCCCTTATCCTTAAACTGTGACCCCTTGTTCGGGACCTCCCCAACATCGGGAACAATCTTCCTGCATCTAGCATGTCCAACCCCTGAAGAATTTTGTAAGTTTCTATAAGATCCCCCCTCAATCTTCTAAATTCTAGCCAGTACAAGCCGAGTCTATCCAGTCTTTCTTCATATGAAAGTCCTGACATCCTCAGTCTGGTGAACCTTCTCTGTAATCCCGCTGTGGAAAGAATGTCTTTCCTCAGATTAGGAGACCAAAACTGTACGCAATACTCCAGGTGTGGTCTCACCAAGACCCTGTACAACTGCAGTAGAACCTCCCTGCTCCTAGACTCAAATCATTTCAACTTGATAGTGATAAACCTCTGATCCCCACAAACAGGCAGCATCAACACATTACCCATTACTCTGTGGAAGATTTCTACAAGGGACACGTACGTCATGGATTGTCCGAGCTACAGACATTTATACCGGATCCCGTCACTGCCGCTTCTCGCCTGCTGTTGAGCGGGAATTTGGACGGGGACTTACCTGGAAGAGCAACAAGGGCTAGCACGGGATAAAGGACAGGCTGTATAGTTCTGAGTGCAAAGTAGATTCGATAACTTAAGTTGTACCGAGAATCTGAAATATAGTCCGCATAAGAGAAGACTCCCTTCTCCATGGCGGCAACTTCCCAGTCTACCGTTTACACAGACCGATCCATTTGTGTAACACCGCACGCACTCTCTCACTGTTCCCCGATTACACTCGGTGACATTCACTTCACTCTCTAATATTCCCGGATTCCGAAACATCCATCTAACATCCCACTTTATTGTCCACAGATTCCCAATGGGTTTTCTCCCTCTGTGGATGGAGCTGCTGCTCTCTGTCTGTATGTCTGTCTGTCTGTCGGTGACGGGCGGGATGATCTCACCAACACTCACATATCCCAGCAACAACAGGAATGGTTTATATTGGGAACTGGCAAATCTCCAGTGGGTGGGTGACACAACCGGGCGGGCTCCGTGTAGACTGACGTTAGTTACACTCACTGAACAAACATCTACTGTTAACTCTTTTGTGTCCGGGCACAAAGTGCCTCCCTCCCTCACGGAAAGGGCACCAGTCATCATGGGTGATGATATCCAGTCTATATGTTCTGTCTAGTGGACAGTTAGTGCCGAGGGAGAGAGGGAGCAATCTACAGGCCTGGTACAATCCGAACCATCTCTCCGCAATCTCCATAATTGTGAGCAGTCGCCTGAAATCCCAATGTTCAGTTTATTCGTTTCAATTGACGAGTGCATTTCGGGAATCTTCATTCATTTAATCTGACATCTTGGAATATAGAAACATAGAACATAGGTGCAGGAGTAGAGGCCATTCGGCCCTTCGAGCCTGCACCATTCGCCATTCAATATGATCATGGCTGATCATCCAACTCAGTATCCTGTACCTGCCTTCTCTCCATACCCCCTGATCCCTTTAGCCACAAGGGCCACATCTAACTCCCTCTTAAATATAGCCAATGAACTGTGTGGCCTCAACTACCTTCTGTGGCAGAGAATTCCACAGATTCACCACTGTGTGAAAAATGATTTTCTCATATCGGTCCTAAAAGATTTCCCCCTTATCCTTAAACTGTGGCCCCTTGTCCTGGACTTCCCCAACATCGGGAACAATCTTCCTGCATCTAGCCTGTCCAACCCCTTAAGAATTTTGTAGGTTTCTAGAAGACCCATCCTCCTGCCCCTTCAATTTTCTAAATTCTAGTGAGTACAAGCCGAGTGTATCCAGTCTTTCTTCATATGAAAGTCCTGACATCCCGGGAATCAGTCTGGTGAACCGTCTCTGCACTCCCTCTATGGCAAGAATGTCGTTCCTCAGATTAGGAGACCAAAACTGCACACAATACTCCAGGTGTGGTCTCACCAAGACCCTGTACAACTGCAGTAGAACCTCCCTGCTCCTATACTCAAATCCTTTTGCTGTGGATGCTAACATACCATTCACTTTCTTAGAAACATAGAAACATAGATGATGGATAGAACAGGTCGATGGCCACCACGTTGTTTAATCTCCTACATTCCTGGGCGTTTGAAGTGCCGAACCAGGCCCTGTGGCAACCGTTCATTATGGTCTCGACCTTAGACTTGTAAAAGATCGGGAGAACATTCACCGCCACATCGATGTCCTCTCTGCTCGACTCTAACACAGTCAAGTCGGTTGGCTTTATTTATGATTCAATCAATGTGTTGGGTCCACGACTGATCTTCAGAAATATTCACGGCAAGGAACATAACGTTGTTGACTCTCTCTCTCTCTCCACCATCGAACCGTGGATGAAGACAGGTTAATCCATCCTCGACCTTCCTCTTCTAAAATCAACAATATACCACTTGCCCGTGGGAAACACATTGACGAAGGGCGTGTGAAGTGTCGTGGATCGGACCAGGGGGATAGCATGGAATCCAGGTATGTGGAAAATAATTAGTGGGGGCAAGAACACGCTGAAACAATGGGTCTACCTGGACAGTCAGAAGAAGCACGTTGGGACTGGGTTCCAAATGTTGTGCCTATATTCATGAAGGGCTGCAAGGAACATGCAGGGAACTATAGGCCGGTAAGGTTAACATATCTGTAGTTGGTAAATTGCTGGAGAGTATTCTGTGGGGTAGGATATGAATAAATGAATGATGAATGATTGATTGAATGCATGAATGAATGAATGTATGATTGAATGAATGAATGAATGAATGTATGAATGGATGTATGAATGAATGAATGGATGTATCAATGATTGAATGAATGAATGAATGAATGAATGCATGATTGAATGAATGAATGGACGTATGAATGGATGGATGGATGATTGAATGAATGAATGAGTGATTGAATGAGTGAATGTATGAATCAATTAATTAATTAATTAATCAACCAACTAATTACTCGGTGAATGAATGAATATATGTATGAATCAATGAGTGAGTGAATGAATGAATGATGAATGAGTGAATGATTGAATGAATCAATTAATCAATCAATCAATTAATTAATTAATTAATGTATGAATGAGTTCATTGCCCAAGTAGACACATACAATGATTTAGCCTTGGTGAATTTACAGGCATTTGGGTGGGCAAGGGCTGATTAGGGACTGTCAGCATAGTTTTGTATGTCGGAGGTCGAATCTCACAAATATAATAGATTTTTTCGAAGACGTGAGAAAAAAGGTTGATGTAAGCAGAGCTGTGGATGTTGTGTACATGGACTTTATAAAAAGAGGAATCGAATATAGGAGCAAAGAGGTCCTTCTGCAGTTGTACAGGGCCCTGGTGAGACCACACCTGGAGAATTGTGTGCAGTTTTGGTCCCCTAATTTGAGGAAGGGCATTCTTGCCATTGTGGGAGCCCAGTGTAGGTTAACCAGGTTAATTCCTGGGATGGCGGGACTGTCATATGCTGAGAGAATAGAGCAGCTGGGCTTGTAGACTCTGGTGTTTAGAAGGATGAGAGGAGATCTCATTGAAACGTATAAGATTGTTAAGGGTTTGGACACACTAGAGGCAGGAAACATGTTCCCGATGTGGAGGAAGTCCTGAACAAGGGGCCACAGTTTAAGAATAAGGGGTCGGCCATTTCGAATGAAGACGAGGAAACACTTTCTCATAGAGAGTTGTGAGTCTGTGGAATTCTCTGCCTCAGAGGGCGGTGGAGGCCGGTTCTCTGGATGCTTTCAAGAGATTGCTAGACAGGGCTCTTAAAAATAGCGGAGTCAGGGGATATGGGGAGAAGGCAGGAACGGGGTCCTGATAGGGGATGATCAGCCATGATCACATTGAATGGCGGTGCTGGCTCGAAGGGACGAATGGCCTCTACTCCTGCACCTGTTGTCTATTGACTTCAGTAAGGCGTTCGATAAGGTGCCGCATGGTCGGCTGCTCTGGAAGGTTAGATCGCATGGGATCCAAAGAGAGATAGCTGAATGGACAGCAAATTGGCTCCATGGAAGGAAGCAGAGAGTGATGGTGGAACGTTGCATCTCAGACTGGATGCCTGTGACTAGTGGTGTGTCTCAGGGTTCAGTGTTGGGCCCGTTACTGTTTGTCATCTACATCAATGATTCAGACTGGATGCCTGTGACTAGTGGTGTGTCTCAGGGTTCAGTGTTGGGCCAGTTACTGTTTGTCATCTACATCAATGATTTGGATGAGAACATACAGAGCAAGATTAGCAAGTTTGTTGATGATACAACAGTGAGTGGTTTTGCAGACAGTGAAGATGGTTGTACAGGCCCGTACGAAGCTTTTCAAAAAGGGGGTTGGCATGACAGGATTACAAAAAACTCAATGTGAAATAATGTGCACGCTACGCACATCACGAGCGTGAAGTGTGAAGTCCCTTGATGCCAGGGTCCAGGGCCCGCTGAAGCGTCCTGGAAGCTCAGGGGTTTTAGATGCTTTCTGGTGCATTCTAAGCATTATTTTGGAGCATTTTTGCACCAAATTTATGACCAAATTTCAGAAATTAACAGGAATCTGAGTGGTAGCTTTTTCACACAAAGGGTGTATGTAACGAGTTGCTTGCTAATGTTTTAGAGACATTTGGACACGTGCATGGATGGATAGGACAGATTTAGATGGATATGGGCCAAACGCATGTGAGTGGGACCAGTTTAGATGGGACATGTTGGTCGGTGTGGTCAAGTTGGGCTGAAGGGCCTGTTTCCACACTGCATCATTCTATGACTAAAAAGTGAAGAAGCAAAATGCATGTAGATAAGTAGAGCAGATTTGAAAGAGGAGTGAAATGTAAAGGCAGAGAGAGGTTTATGGGTGGAAGGAACATAGGAAAGGAGGGGGGAGGGTGATTGTTACCTAAACCATCGTGAGCTACTTTGTTACGGTGCTTGCCCTCTCCTATAACATCTCTGCTGCCTTTGGTGATGCAGGACAGGACACAAGCTTTGGGACACGGTGTGAAGCTGTTTCCGTCTGTCCCAGCCTGGTAAAAACCTGGATGGAGTGGATTTGGAGAGGATGTTTCCACTAGTGGGAGAGTCTAGGACCAGTGGCCACAGCCTCAAAATTAAAATACATTCCTTTAGGAAGGAGATGAGCAGAAATGTTTTAAGCCAGAGGGTGGTGAACTGTGGAATTCATTGCCACAGACAGCTGTGGACGTCCAGTCAA
>JAWMAR010000230.1:3306345-3308483 GCA_036785375.1 Leucoraja ocellata
GGACAGGGAGAGAGAGATAGAAGGGGCAGAGAGAGATGGGGAGAGAGAAGGGGGGGAGAGGAACGATGGCACGTTAAAACGTACAGCCGCCCCATTCTGACAGCCGCCGAACCCCGCACCGCACCATTGCACCCTTCTTCACAGCGGCCCAGTGATGTCTCGGCTCTGACAGTTCGAGGGATCTAATCGGTAACTACAGTAAGACCAGCCCCGGATCATTGCGCTACCCGACTCAAAACTGAGGTTAAAATCTCGTGATGGGTCTGATGTGTCTCTCTCCCCATCTCTCTCTCTGCCCCTTCTCTCTCCCCCTACGTATACACATACTAAGCACACATACATATGCACACATACATATGCACACATACATATGCACACATTTATATGCATATATGGAGAGGGAGAAGGGGGGTGAGGGAGAAGGGGGTAGAGGGAGAAGGGGAGAGGGAGAAGGGGAGAGGGAGAAGGGGGGAGGGAGAAGGGGGAGGTGGAAAAGGGGGGAGGGGGAGAAGGGGGAGGGAGCAGGGGAGAGGGAGAAGGGGGGGAGGGAGAAGGGAGAGAGGGAGAAGGGGGAGAGGGAGAAGGGGGGAGGGAGAAGGGGGAGAGGGAGAAGGGGAGAGGGAGAAGGGGGGAAGAGGGAGAGGGAGAGTGGAACGATAGCACATTATAACGCGCAGCTGTCCCATTACGACCAAAGATTATAGAGCAGAGCTCCACTAGTATCTTTGATTGCGACCATCGCTGCCACTGCTGCCGAACTCCCCGACCCACCATTGCACCCAAAGATGATAGAAACATAGAAACATAGAAATTAGGTGCAGAAGTGGAGGCCATTCGGCCCTTCGAGCCTGCACCATTCGCCATTCGATACGATCATGGCTGATCATCCAACTCAGTATCCCATCCCTGCCTTCTCTCCATACTCCCTGATCCCCTTAGCCACAAGGGCCACATCTAACTCCCTCTTAAATATAGCCAATGAACTGGCCTCAACTACCCTCTGTGGCAGAGAGTTCCAGAGATTCACCACTCTCTGTGTGCAAAAAGTTCTCCTCATCTCGGTTTTAAAGGATTTCCCCCTTATCCTTAAGCTGTGGCCCCTTGTCCTGGACTTCCCCAACATCGGGAACAATCTTCCTGCATCTAGCCTGTCCAACCCCTTAAGATAGAGCAGAGTTATATAATCTTTGATTGCACCCTTCTTCACGGCGGGCTTGTGATCTTTGCTTATGATGTCTTGACAATTCGAGGGATATAACGGGTAACAGCCATCGCCTTCCTTCCCGGACACGAATCTGAGCTCGAACAATCTCCTGGTCACTGGGCCTGATGTGTCCCGCGGGCCATATTGTGGAGACCAATCCCTTACAAGATCAAAACCAAAAACGTACAGAAGTGTTAAAATTATTGTCTTTATTATGGTGGTGAGTAAAGATCTATTAAAAATAAGTCTAATAACTTTCTAATGTACCGACAAACCCAGTTTCCCAATGGCCGTTGATGGGAGAACAGAAAATAACATTTTCCCCACAGAATAGCGGCTGAAAATAATAATAATATTTTCCCATCTTTCGTTTTTATTGGGGAACCTAAAGAATGACAGGTCGGGTGGTTTAGATTTACAATTAGAACAATTGATAGCAGAGCAGTGAGATGAAGATTTAGATCAGGTCGCCATGACAATGTGGGGGGGGGGGGGAGCCCAATAAAATGCCCAATAAAATGGCGTCGACGATCACACACGTGATACTACGCGTTTTTCGAGGAGTGGTCTATCTTGCTCCTCTATAATATTGACTGCCATTACCTAACATGGCCGCCCTGGGAATCACTCCCTTTGACTTCAATGGGAAATGCCAGCAGTCAAGATGGCCACCGCCCTGGGATTCACCTCCCATTGACTTCAATGGAAGTGCCTTGACCAAAGATGGCCGCCTCCCTGGCTTCACCTCCCATTGACTTCAATGCAACTGCCCTGATCAAAGATGGCCTCCTCCCATTGACTTCAATGGAAGTGTCTTGACCAAAGATGGCCGCCTCCCTGGCTTCACCTCCCATTGACTTCAATGCAACTGCCCTGATCAAAGATGGCCGTCTCCCATTGACTTCAATGGAAGAGCCTTGACCAAAGATGGCCG
>JAWMAR010000230.1:3358683-3366492 GCA_036785375.1 Leucoraja ocellata
TGTTCTGTGACGTTTCACAGAGTGCTGGAGTAACTCAGTGGGTCAGGCTGAGTATAGAAGTTGGGAGGTCATGTTGCAGTTGCATAAGAAGTTGGTGAGGCCGCATTCAGAGTATTGTATTCAGTTCCGGGCACCATGTTATAGGAAAGATGTCATCAAACTAGAAAGGGTACAGTGAAGATTTACAAGGATGTTGCCAGGACTAGAGGGCCAGAGCTATAGGTAGAGGTTGAGTAGGCTGGGACTCTATTTCATGGAGCACAGGAGGATGTGGGATGATCTAATAGAGGTGTATCAAATCATGATTTGAATAGATATGGTTGAGTCTTTTGCCCAGATAGTGAATCGAGGAGCAGAGGACATAAGTTTAAGATGAAGGGGAAAAGATTTAATAGGAATCTGTGGGGTATGTTTTTCACACAAAGGGTGGTAGGTGTATGGAACAAGCTGCCAGAGGAGGTAGTTGAGGCTGGGACTATCGCAACATTCAAGAAAGAGTTAGATAGGTACGTGGATAAGACAGGTTCGGAGGGATATGGATCAAACGTGGGCAGGTGGGACTAGTGCAGATGGGACATGCTGGGCCGAAGGGCCTGTTTACACACTGTATCACTCTAAGACTCTAACTATCTTTCCCTCTCAAACACATTCTCCTGCCTTCTCCTCATTTCCTCCAACACCCGTATCAATCAAGAATCTATCAAACTCCTCCTGAAAAATGTCCATTGACTGGACGTCCACAGCTGTCTGTGACAATGAATTCCACAGTTCATCACCCACTGACTTAAGAAATTCCTGCTCATCTCCTTCCTAAAGGATGTATTTTAATTCTGAGGCTGTGGCCACTGGTCCTAGACTCTCCCACCAGTGGAAACATCCTCTCCACATCCACTCCATCCAGGTTTTTACCAGGCTGGGACAGACGGCAACAGATTCACACCGTGTCCCAAAGCTTGTGTCCTGTCCTGCATCACCCAAGGCAGCAGAGACGTTATACGAGAGGGCAAACCCCGTAACAAAGTAGCTCACGATGGTTTAGGTAACAATCACCCTCCCCCCTCCTTTCCTATGTTCCTTTCTACCCATAAACCTCTCTCTGCCTTTACATTTCACTCCTCTTTCAAATCTGCTCTACTTATCTACATGCATTTTGCTTCTTCACTTTTTAGTCATAGAATGATGCAGTGTGGAAACAGGCCCTTCAGCCCAACTTGCCCACACCGACCAACATGTCCCATCTAAACTAGTCCCACTCACATGTGGTTGGCCCACATCCATCTAAATCTGTCCTATCCATGTATGTGTCCAACTGTATCTAAAACATTAAGATATTCCCAGCCGTAACTACCTCCTCTGGCAACTCGTTACATACACCCTTTGTGTGAAAAAGCTACCACTCAGATTCCTGTTAATTTCTGAAATTTGGTCATAAATTTGGTGCAAAAATGCTCCAAAATAAGGCTCAGAATGCACCAGAAAGCATCTAAAACCCCTGAGCTTTCAGGACCCTTAAACGGGCCCTGGACCCTGGCATCAAGGGACTTCACACTTCGCGCTCGTGATGTGTGTAGTGTGCACATTATTTCACATTGAGTTTTTTGTAATCCTGTCATGCCAACCCCCTTTTTGAAAAGCTTCGTACGGGCCTGTACAACCATCTTCACTATCTGCAAAACCACTCACTGTTGTATCATCAACAAACTTGCTAATCTTGCCCTGTATGTTCTCATCCAAATCATTGATGTAGATGACAAACAGTAACTGGCCCAGCACTGAACCCTGAGACACACCACTAGTCACAGGCATCCAGTCTGAATCATTGATGTAGATGACAAACAGTAACGGGCCCAACACTGAACCCTGAGACACACCACTAGTCACAGGCATCCAGTCTGAATCATTGATGTAGATGACAAACAGTAACTGGCCCAACACTGAACCCTGAGGCACACCACTAGTCACAGGCATCCAGTCTGAATCATTGATGTAGATGACAAACAGTAACTGGCCCAGCACTGAACCCTGAGGCACACCACTAGTCACAGGCATCCAGTCTGAATCATTGATGTAGATGACAAACAGTAACGGGCCCAACACTGAACCCTGAGGCACACCACTAGTCACAGGCATCCAGTCTGAATCATTGATGTAGATGACAAACAGTAACTGGCCCAGCACTGAACCCTGAGACACACCACTAGTCACAGGCATCCAGTCTGAGATGCAACGTTCCACCATCACTCTCTGCTTCCTTCCATGGAGCCAATTTGCTGTCCATTCAGCTATCTCTCTTTGGATCCCATGCGATCTAACCTTCCAGAGCAGCCGACCATGCGGCACCTTATCGAACGCCTTACTGAAGTCAATAGACAACAGGTGCAGGAGTAGAGGCCATTCGTCCCTTCGAACCAGCACCGCCATTCAATGTGATCATGGCTGATCATCCCCTATCAGGACCCCGTTCCTGCCTTCTCCCCATATCCCCTGACTCCGCTATTTTAAGAGCCCTATCTAGCAATCTCTTGAAAGCATCCAGAGAACCAGCCTCCACCGCCCTTTGTGGCAGAGAATTCCACAGACTCACAACTCTCTATGAGAAAAAGTGTGTCCTCGTCTTCATTCGAAATGGCCGACCCCTTATTCTTAAACTGTGGCCCCTTGTTCAGGACTTCCTCCACATCGGGAACATGTTTCCTGCCTCTAGCGTGTCCAAACCCTTAACAATCTTATACGTTTCAATACGTTCCTTCTAAACACCAGAATGTACATCCCAGCCGCTCCATTCTCTCATCATATGACAGTCCCGCCATCCCGGAAATTAACCTGGTGAACCTACACTGGGCTCCCACAATGGCAAGAATGCCCTTCCTCAAATTAGGGGACCAAAACTGCACACAATACTCCAGGTGTGGTCTCACCGGGGCCCTGTACAACTGCAGAAGGACCTCTTTGTTCCGAGACTCAACTCCTCTTGTGATGAAGACCAACAGGCCAAACCTCCACACAATACTCCAGGTGTGGTCTCACTAGTGCCCTGTACAACTGCAGAAGAACCTCTTTGCACCTATATTCGATTCCTCTTTTTATAAAGTCCATGTACACATCATCCACAGCTCTGCTTACATCAACCTTTTTTCTCACGTCTCCGAAAAAATCTATTATATTTGTGAGATTCGATCTCCAACATACAAAACCATGCTGACAGTCCCTAATCAGCCCTTGCCCACCCAAATGCATGTAAATTCACCAAGGCTAAATCATTGTATGTGCCTATTTGGGCAATGGACTCATACATTCATGCATTCATTCACTCATCATTCATTCATTCAATCATCCATTCAGTCATCCAGTCATTCATTCATTCATGCAATCATGCATTCATTCATACATTCAGGCATTCACTCATTCATTCACTCACTCACTCACTCACTCACTCACTCACTCACTCATTCACTCATTCAATCATACATTCAATCACTCAATCATTCATTCATTAATTCACTCATTCATATCCTACCCCACAGAATATTCTCCAGCAATTTACCAACTACAGATGTTAACCTTACCGGCCTATAGTTCCCTGCATGTTCCTTGCAGCCCTTCATGAATATAGGCACAACATTTGGAACTCAGTCCCAACGTGCTTCTTCTGACTGTCCAGGTAGACCCATTGTTTCAGCGTGTTCTTGCCCCCACTAATTATTTTCCACATACCTGGATTCCATGCTATCCCCCTGGTCCGATCCACGAGACTTCACACGCCCTTCGTCAATGTGTTTCCCACGGGCAAGTGGTATATTGCTGATTTTAGAAGAGGAAGGTCGAGGATGGATTAACCTGTCTTCATCCACGGTTTCGATGGTGGAGAGAGAGAGAGAGTCAACAACGTTATGTTCCTTGCCGTGAATATTTCTGAAGATCAGTCGTGGACCCAACACATTGATTGAATCATAAATAAAGTCAACCGACTTGACTGTGTTAGAGTCGAGCAGAGAGGACATCGATGTGGTGGTGAATGTTCTCCCGATCTTCTACAAGTCTAAGGTCGAGATCATATTGAACGGTTGCCACAGGGCCTGGTTCGGCACTTCAAACGCCCAAGAATATAGGAGATTAAACAACGTGGTGGCCATCGACCTGTCCTATCCATCATCTATGTTTCTATGTTTCTAAGAAAGTGAATGGTATGTTAGCATCCACAGCAAAATGATTTGAGTATAGGAGCAGGGAAGTTCTACTGCAGTTGTACGGGGTATTGGTGAGACCACACCTGGAGTATTGTGTACAGTTTTGGTCTCCTAATCTGAGGAAAGACATTCTTGCCACAGAGACGGTTCACCAGACTGATTCCTGGGATGGCAGGACTTTCATATGAAGAAAGACTGGATAGACTCGGTTTGTACTCACTAGAATTTAGAAAATTGAAGGGGCAGGGGGGTGGGTCTTCTAGAAACCTACAAAATTCTTAAGGGGTTGGACAGGCTAGATGCAGGAAGATTGTTCCCGATGTTGGGGAAGTCTAGGACAAGGGGCCACAGCTTAAGGATAAGGGGGAAATCTTTTAGGACCGATATGAGAAAATCATTTTTCACACAGTGGTGAATCTGTGGAATTCTCTGCCACAGAAGGTAGTTGAGGCCACACAGTTCATTGGCTATATTTAAGAGGATACTGAGTTGGATAATCAGCCATGATCATATTGAATGGCGAATGGTGCCGGCTCGAAGGGCCGAATGGCCTCTACTCCTGCACCTATGTTCTATGTTTCTATATTCCATGACGTCAGATTAAATGAATGAAGATTCCAGAAATGCACTCGTCAATTGAAACGAATAAGCTGAACATTGGGATTTCAGGCGACTGCTCACGATTATGGGAGATTGCGGAGAGATGGTTCGGATTGTACCAGGCATGTAGATTGCTCCCTCTCTCCTCCGGCACTAACTGTCCACTAGACAGAACATATAGACTGGATATCATCACCCATGATGACTGGTGCCCTTTCCGTGAGGGAGGGAGGCACTTTGTGCCCGGACACAAAAGAGTTAACAGTAGATGTTTGTTCAGTGAGTGTAACTAACGTCAGTCTACACGGAGCCCGCCCGGTTGTGTCACCCACCCACTGGAGATTTCCCAGTTCCCAATATAAACCATTCCTGTTGTTGCTGGGATATGTGAGTGTTGGTGAGATCACCCCGCCCGTCACCGACAGACAGACAGACAGACAGACAGACAGACAGAGAGCAGCAGCTCCATCCACAGAGGGAGAAAACCCATTGGGAATCTGTGGACAATCAAGTGGGATGTTAGATGGATGTTTCGGAATCCGGGAATATTAGAGAGTGAAGTGAATGTCACCGAGTGTAATCGGGGAACAGTGAGAGAGTGCGTGCGGTGTTACACAAGTGGATCGGTCTGTGTAAACGGTAGACTGGGAAGTTGCCGCCATGGAGAAGGGAGTCTTCTATCTGATCGACTATATTTCAGATCCTTGGTACAGCTTAAGTTTTCGAATCTACGCTGCACTCAGAACTATACAGCCTGTCCTTTATCCCGTGCTAGCCCTTGTTGCTCTTTCAGGTAAGTCCCCGTCCAAATTCCCGTGCAACAGCCGGCGAGAAGCGGCAGTGACGGGATCCGGTATAAATGTCTGTAGCTCGGAGAATCCATGACATACGTGTCCCTTGTAGAAATCTTCCACAGAGTAATGGGTAATGTGTTGATGCTGCCTGTTTGTGGGGATCAGAGGTTTATCACTATCAAGTTGAAAGGATTTGAGTCTAGGAGCAGGGAGATTCTACTGCAGTTGTACAGGGTCTTGGTGAGACCACACCTGGAGTATTGTGTACAGTTTTAGTCTCCTAATCTGAGGAAAGACATTCTTTCCACAGCGGGATTACAGAGAAGGTTCACCAGACTGATTCCTGGGATGTCAGGACTTTCATATGAAGAAAGACTGGATAGACTCGGCTTGTACTCGCTAGAATTTAGAAGATTGAGGGGGGATCTTATCGAAACTTACAAAATTCTTCAGGGGTTGGACAGGCTAGATGCAGGAAGATTGTTCCCGATGTTGGGGAAGTCCCGAACAAGGGGCCACACATACAGTTTAAGGATGAGGGGGAAATCGTTTAGCACCGAGATGAGAAAAACATTTTATTCATACACAGAATCTGTGGAATTCTCTGCCACAGAAGGTAGTTGAGGCCACAGTTCATTGGCTATATTTAAGTGGGAGTTAGACGTGGCCCTTGTGGCTAAAGGGATCAGGGGGTATGGAGAGAAGGCAGGTACAGGATACTGAGTTGGATGATCAGTCATGATCATATTGAATGGCGGTGCAGGCTCGAAGGGCCGAATGGCCTCTACTCCTGCACCTATTGTCTATGTTTCTATGTTTCTATATTCCTCCTCATCTCCTTCCTAAAGGAACGCCCTTTTAATTGCGAGGATGTGACCTCTGGTCCTAGACTCTCCCACTAGTGGAAACATTCTCTGTGTAGACTTGTTTTCTAATGTTGTCCTAATGTCTTTGTTTATTAAACACGTGAGTTGGTTCTGTAACCCGCCCGCCCGCCCGCCTTGCAGAATTGATGTGTACATTGTGTGTGAGTATGTGTCACCCGCCTGTGTTTATGTCGGCGGTTTCAGTCTATGTGTCTTACCATGCTGCTGTAAGCAAGATTGTCTAATGTACCATCACCTCCCTTGCACCGATGCAGATGGCAATAAAGTCCCTGAACTCCTTCCTTCTCTCACTTCCCTCGCTCGCTCATACCTACTCTGCTGTATAATCTTTGATTCACTCACAGTGAAGCAAAGAGTTAAACTCCCATGGTGAAGTGAGAAATGGTCAGACACAGATCTGATTCTTTATCCCAACCCTCCTAACTGCAGATTCTCATCTGTTTAGTAATCGAGCAGATGCAGAATAATGTATTTCCTTCAGTAGTTACTACTAGACAGCCTCGTTAGACAATCTTCTACAATCCCAGAACGGGATTGTGCATTTGATTTGCCCCTCGCCTCGATGAATCTGCCGAGTTTGCTTTGTCCGCTGGCTCTCTGTGTGTCATGTCTCTGTTTACTTCCCTCCCTCCTCACAGTGAACACGCTGACCATTGTGGTCCTGTCCCGGGGAAAGTGCGGTCTCTCCACTGGTGTCACTCGCTACCTGATGGCCATGGCAGCGGCCGATCTACTGGTCATTATTGTCGACCTGATAATGAGGCAGATTCCCATTGTTTACTATCAAGCATTTCAGTTCCTGCTCCGTGTCCCAGTGTGTAATATCCACGCCTTCTTCCTTTACGCCGTCACCGACTGTTCTGTCTGGTTCACCGTCACCTTCACCTTTGATCGATTTGTGGCCATTTGTTGCCAGAAGCTGAAAACAAACTATTGCACCGAGAGAACAGCGGCTGTGGTTCTGGGGGCAGTGACCGTGCTGAGCTGTTTAAAGAACAGCTTCTGGTATTTTATGTTGGACGGTTGGTACTGGCTAGGTAATTCCCCCTGGTTTTGTTGGCAAAGACCCGGTGTTCTTGACTCACTGTCCTGGGTAATCGGGGAGTATCTCCAGTATCTCATCACCCCCGTGATGCCATTTGTCCTCATTGTTGTGTTCAACACTTTGACCATCAGATACGTGTTAGTGGCGAGCAGATCCCGCAGGAGATTGCGGGGTCCCAGCAGTGGGGAGAGTGGCAGTGACCCTGAGATGGAGAGCCGCAGGAAATCTCTCATTTTACTGCTGGTCATCTCGGGGGAATTTTCATCGTGTTGTGGGCGGTCTATGCGGTATATGTT
>JAWMAR010000230.1:3366692-3391581 GCA_036785375.1 Leucoraja ocellata
GTTTGGAAGTTTTTGGGTGAATTATTTAATCCCGATCGGCCTGTACCTTTGTCCGGGTTTGTGTCTCCAGCCAGCACGTAAACAGGCCATTCGGCCCATCAGGCAACTGCCAGCCACCCCTCCACACCCATTAACCCACAAACCTGCATGCCTTTGAAGTGTGGGAGGAAACCCATGCAGTCACGGAGAGGACGTGCAAACTCCAAACAGACAGAGATACAGCGTGGAAACAGAACCTTCAGTCCACGCCGACCATTGAACACACTAGTTATCCCACTTTCTCATCCACTCCCTACACACTAGGGGACAATGTATTAGTTTCCACTAGTGGAGAGTCTAGGACTAGAAGTCATAGCCTCAGAATTAAAGGACATTCTTTTAGGAAGAAGATGAGGGAGAAATGTCATTAGTCAGAGGGTGGTCTGTGTAGTTAATCTGTAGAATCCGCCTGTGGAATTCTTTGCCACAGCAGGCCGTGGAGGCCATGTCAATGGATATATTTAAGACAGACACAGTGCCCTCCATAATGTTTGGGGACAAAGACACATCATTTATATATTGCCTCTGTACTCCACAATTTGAGATTTGTAATAGAAACAAAATCACGTGGTTAAAGTGCACATTGTCAGTATTATTTCAGGTTATTTTTATACATTTGGGTTTCACCATGTAGAAATTACAGTTGTGTTTTTACAAAGTCCCCCCATTTCAGGGCACCATAATGTTTGGGACACGCGGTTTCACAGGAGTTTGTAATTGCTCAGGTGTGTTTAAATGACTCCTTAATGCAGGTATAAGAGAGCTCTCAGCACCTAGTCTTTCCTCCAGTCTTTCCACCAACCTTGGGAACTTTATTTATTTATTTATTTATTTATTTATTCATTTGATTTATTCCGAACAAGTAAAGACATTAAAGACATTAATAGTAACAAAATCGAAATTATCAAACAATTGGACATTACAATCAATATTGACATAAATGATCTGCCGGAAATAGCTGGGGCCCGCGGGTCAAAGGAGTTGGAGGAATTGAGTGAAATCCATGTTAGCCGGGAAGTGGTGTTGGGTAAATTGAATGGATTAAAGGCCGATAAATCCCCATGGCCAGATAGGCTGCATCCCAGAGTACTTAAGGAAGTAGCTCCAGAAATAGTGGATGCATTAGTAATAATCTTTCAAAACTCTTTAGATTCTGGAGTAGTTCCAGAGGATTGGCGGGTAGCAAACGTAACCCCACTTTTTAAGAAGGGAGGGCGAGAGAAAACGGGGAATTACAGACCAGTTAGTCTAACATCGGTAGCGGGGAAACTGCTAGAGTCAGTTATTAAAGATGGGATAGCAGCACATTTGGAAAGTGGTGAAATCATTGGACAAAGTCAGCATGGATTTACGAAAGGTAAATCATGTCTGAGGAATCTTATAGAATTTTTCGAGGATGTAACTAGTAGCGTGGATAGGGGAGAACCAGTGGATGTGGTGTATCTGGACTTCCAGAAGGCTTTCGACAAGGTCCCACATAAGAGATTAGTATACAAACTTAAAGCAAATGGCATTGGGGGTTCAGTATTGATGTGGATAGAGAACTGGCTGGCAAACAGGAAGCAAAGAGTAGGAGTAAACGGGTCCTTTTCACAATGGCAGGCAGTGACTAGTGGGGTACCGCAAGGCTCAGTACTGGGACCCCAGCTATTTACAATATATATTAATGATCTGGATGAGGGAATTGAAGGCAATATCTCCAAGTTTGCGGATGACACTAAGCTGGGGGTGAAGGGAGGATTTAAGCCAGAAAGGGTTATTGGGAAGAAAGAGCTACTTTAAATGTAGTTGCATCTGGTTGGGTAACTATAGTTGGGTGGAGATTATTCCATGCTTTAATTGTGGGGGGAAAGAACGAATTGCTGTACACATCTGTGATTGTAGCTGGGATCACAAATTGGATCGAATGCCCTCGTCTGCTCCTAATTGGTTTGGGTTTGGTGTAGGTCTTGTAGTCTATGTCGAGCTGACCATTTAACATTTTGTAAATACAGGTCAAACGGTGAGCTTCACGTCTGTCTTGGAGACGGTTCCACCCCAGAGAATTCAGAAGTTTGGTGACACTCGCTTCTCTCTCATCGGTGTTAGTAACAAATCGAGCTGCCTGTCTTTGGACATGTTCGATGGATGAAATGTTTGTATTTGTGTATGTGTCCCATGCTGCAACTGCCTAGTCCAAATGAGGTCTAACGAGGGTGAAGTATAGCTTCTCCATGACAGAAGTTGAACAATGATGAAGTTGTGCCTCAGAAAGTTTAGGGCACCTGTTGCTTTCACCTGCGTGACGTGCAAATGATGCCCAGGTGGGACAGGCCCTTAAGGGATTGGATCCAGTTTCATATCCCAAATAACTGCCTGTTACTTTAGATTTATCACACTTGGATTTTCCTGAGATTTGTGTCACATCATAGGGGGAGTGGGTTTGTTAAACCCAAGGGTCTCACTGTTATCCAAACTGCTTTAAAATAAAAGCATTCAGATGGACTTAAGAACAATGTTCGATGTTATTTAAAAAAACTTCACACAATGAAGATATTTGAGAACATAAAGCTGGAGAAACTCCGCGGGTCAGACAGCTTCTCTGGAGAAAAGGAATAGGTGACGTTTTGGGTCGAGGCCCTTCTTCACACTGAGAGTCAGGGGGAATAGAGGGAGTACAGAGAAGGTTCACCAGACTGATTCCTGGGATGGCAGGACTTTCATATGAAGAAAGACTGGATAGACTCGATGTTGGGGAGTTCCAGAATTATGGGTCACAGTTTAACGATAAGAGGGAAGTCTTTTAGGACCGAGATGAGAAGATAATTTTTTACATAGAGAGTGGTGAATCTGTGGAATTATCTGCCACAGAAGGTAGTTGAGGCCACAGTTCATTGGATATATTTAAGAGGGAGTTAGATGTGGCCCTTGTGGCTAAAGGGATCAGGGGGTATGGAGAAAAGGCATGGATGGGATACTGAGTTGGATGATCAGCCATGATCATATCGAATGGCGGTGCAGGCTCGAAGGGCCGAATGGCCTACTCCTGCACCTATTTTCTATGTTTCTATGAAAGGCAAACGAGAGATATAGATGGTGATAGAGGAAGATATAAAACAAATGAATGCAAGATATGCAAAAAAAAAACAATGATAAAGGGAACAGGCCGTGGTTAGAAAAAGGCTAGATGGTGGAAAAATGTTCCTGATGTTGGGGGAGTCCAGTGACAGGTGTCACAGTGTGAGACTAAGTGGTGGTCCATTTCCAACTGAGATGAGGAAAAACTTTTCCACCCAGAGAGTTGTGAATCTATGGAATTCTCTGCCACAGAAGGCAGTGGAGGCCAATTCACTGGATATATTCAATAGGGAGTTAAATATAGCTCTTATGGCTGGGAAAGAACTGCAGATGCTGGTTTAAATTGAAGGTAGACACAACATGCTGGAGTAACTCAGTGGCACTGGCAGCATCTCTGGAGAGCAGGAATTCCTTCTCTCCAACGGTGCTGCCTGTCCCACTGAGTTACTCCAGCATGTTGTGTCTATCTAGCTCTTCGGGCTAATGGAATCAAGGGATATGGGAAGAAAGCAGGAACGGATTACTGATTTTAGATGATCAGCCATGATCATATTGAATGGCGGTGCTGGGTCGAAGGGCAGAATCGCCTACTCCTGCACCTATTTTCTATTTTCTTGGTTCTTGCTTCTTGGTTTCTTGGTCCTCCAAAATATTCCAAATGGAATTTAAACTGGAGGTGGTGAAGGGAGGGCTTAAGCCAGAAAGGGTTATTGGGAAGAAATGTCCATGTTAGCTGTGGGCTGGATGCGAATGAGTTACAGACAATGAGACTCAACAAGACGGTTTTGAAGCTGGTAGAAGTACTTGTGTGGGGAAGGGACAGAGAGAGAGAGGGGATGCAGGGGTTAGGGTGCTAGAGGAATCAATATTCATACCGCTGGGTTGTAAACTGGATATTTTGACTGTAATTTAAATAATGGTTTGCATTTTACTGCCATCTAGTGTATTCATTCGACATTGTTGTAAGGGATTGATAATGAAAATTCCTGGTACTATATTTGAAATTTCATAATTGTGTAATAAATGTGTAGCATATTTAATTAATTTTGGTGTAATGCTTTTATTCACGTTTGTTGTGCCATGTCTAGCCCTGGTTTTGTAATTTGTTTAATTTGGTTTAGAGATACAGCACGGAAACAGGCCATTCGGCCCACTGAGCCCGTACTGACCAGCGTTCCCCGCACATCAACACTATCCTACACACACTAGGGACAATTTACATTTATACCAAGCCAATTAACCTACAGAACTGTACGTCTCTGGAGTGTTGGAGGAAACCCAAGATGTCGGAGAAAACCCATGTAGGAATGTACAAACCTCGCACAGACAAGCACCAGTAGTCAGGATTGAACCCGGGTCTCTGGCGCCGTAAGGCAGGTGATCTAACGCCAGTTTAGTTAGTTTAGTTTACTGTCACGTGTACAGAGGTACAGTGAACATCCTCTGTTGCGTGTTAACCAGTCAGCAGAAAGACAACACATGATTACAATTGATCCATTTACAGAGTACAGATACATGATAAGGGAATAACGTTTAGTGCAAGGTATAGCCAGCAAAGTTCGATCAAGGGTCATCAAAGATGTAGATGGTAGTTCAGGACTGCTCTCTGGTTGTGGTAGGATGATTCAGTTGCCTGCTAACAGCTGGGAAGAAACTGGCCCTGAATCAGGTGGTGTATGTGTTCACTCTTTTTGCACTATGCCACAATGCCACCCTAAAGATGCTTTATAAAGATGTTTTATTGTCGCTCCAGCTAAATTATTATTATTATTTTTATTTAATTTTATATATTTTTTTATTTTTTAGAAGTAAAGTACATGACATTAATACAAGCCAAATATAACTTATTACATTTCTTGTACCACTTCATTTTTTAAGCTTTCAAAAGAGAAAAAAGTAAATTAAGTGAGAAAGAGTCGTGATTGTGTGAAAAAGTGATCAAGTAAAAAGACCCATTACACGAAGAGTTAGAGACAAAAGTGAAGAAATAGGCCGTAGAAAAGACAAAAGGGAAAATGAAACAAAAGCTCTATTAAGAAGACAGAGCAGAAAGGGATATACCAACTTCGTATTGTTCATCCCCCCCTTACCAAATCCTGAAACCATTTATTTTCAGAGTAATGTTGCACCTTATACTTGTAGTAAGTCAATAAATGCAGACCACGTCTTTTAGAAGTGGTCTGATTGGCCTGCAAGAAGGAATCTCATATCTTCCAGGTGTAATGTTTCGAACATATTTGAAATCCACATATTTATTGTTGGTATAGGGGCGTTTTTCCGGAATTTAAGTATAAGTATTTTTCCCGTTATTAACCCGTAATTAAATATTCTTTTGAAACACAGTTAGTTCAGGGCTGCCCTCCATTGTTCCAAAAATAATCAATTCTGCTTTTGGTATCAATTTTATTTTAAATAATTTCGTGAAGATTTCAAAAATTTCAGTCCAACATTTTTGATTTTTTATACAAAAAACAAATGAGTGTGTACAGTTTTGGTCTCCTAATCTGAGGAAGGGCATTCTTGCCCTAGAGGGAGTACAGAGAAGGTTCACCAGATTGATTCCTGGGATGTCAGGACTTTCATATGAAGAAAGACTGGATAGACTCGGCTTGTACTCGCTAGAATTCAGAAGATTGAGGGAGGGATCTTATAGAAACTTACAAAATTCTTAAGGGGTTGGACAGGCTAGATGCAGGAAGATTATTCCCGATGTTGGGGAAGTCCAGAACTAGGGGTCACAGTTTAAGGATAAGAGGGAAGTATTTTATGACCGAGATGAGAAAAACATTTTTTACACAGAGAGTGGTTATTTTGTGGATTTCTCTGCCACAGAAGGTAGTTGAGACCAGTTCATTGGCTATATTTAAGAGGGAGTTAGATGTGGCCCTTGTGGCTAAAGGTATGGAGAGAAGGCAGGGATGGGATACTGAGTTGGATGATCAGCCATGATCATATTGAATGGCGGTGCAGGATTGAAGGGCCGAATGGCCTACTCCAGCACCTATATTTCTATGTTTTCTATAGTAGCTCCAGCAAATGATGGGGTGAAATGATTCTCGGAATAGTTTGCATGATCCGGTGTTGTGCAATGTGTTGGAGAATTGAGTAACGGACGAGGTGACACCAGGTGGCAGCCTGTTTGAACTTTCTCATTCGGGAGGAAGTGGATGTACTTGTGGATACAACGTGCTGGAGTAACTCAACGCTTTGGGTATCATTCTTGGGGGAAACCAGCTGAGTTACTCACTCTGCACTTTGCGAAATTGCTCGCAATTTGTTTAATTTGACGACACAGAGTGGAAACGAGCCCCTCGGTCCACCAAGTCTACGCCGACCAACAATCTCCGCACACTAACACCATTCTACACGCACTTCGCGTAACTCAATTCAATCTCCCTCATATATACCAATTTCTAAAACACCTCTATCCATCTATCCACTATAAATATTATGTCGGATCTTATTTGTAAATACATTTTAGTTTATATCTATATCAAAAGTAAGATCTTGACCACTTCCGATGTTATTCCGCCCTTCTATCTCCACCTATCCCCAAACTCGCCTTTACGCCGCGGTTGAAGTCCGCACCAACACCGCCTGTGTCTCGTTGTGACTCGGGGGGAGTTTATGACCCGGGGGAGCCCGGAGCTCAGGACCCACCGCCCGCGGCTGCTGCTGAACCCGCGGGAAGGGAGATTGTTTCAATCTTTATATTTTCACAAAGGTAATTTCTGTTCCGTTGCCGGAGGCGGTTAATGCGTTAAAATGAACGGATCGACAGCCAGACAGACAGACAGACAGACAGACAGACAGGCAGACAGACAGACAGGCAGAAAGACAGACAGACAGACAGACAGACAGACAGACAGACAGACAGGCAGACAGACAGACAGACAGACAGGACAGACAGGACAGACAGGACAGACAGACAGACAGACAGACAGACAGACAGACAGACAGACAGACAGACAGACAGACAGACAGACAGGACAGACAGACATACAGACAGACAGACAGACAGACAGCTCTGATTTAATTTGCGGTTTATTTCACTCTTCCCACATTTACATTTTATTTTACACACCCGGAGCGGAACCGGAGCAGATTCTCAGCCAGTTTCCATCCCAAGTCCAGAAGAAAGGATAAAGTTTCTCCGTGAATTTATTCCCAGTGAAGGTGTGGAGATGGGACTTGGTGTCCGCGTCGTAAAATGAAACTGTCCCGGACTCGTAACTGAGATAAACTGCCACCCTCCCGGGGATGGGACGGGCGGGGAGAGGGGATGGAGGGGAGGTGAATGCAACAAACTCGTCACCCCACCGTCTGATGCTCCAGACTCCATGTCGACCCCTCTCTTCCTCTCCACAGACTCTGTGGCGACTCCCAGACTCCAGACCCGACTCCCTGCCACCTCCACCTCCCAGTAATGTCTCCCCGATGTGAATCCCTCTGATCCCAGCACACACGGCCAGACTGTAAACATCTTCCCGGTGTCAGGGAGACTCCTCTGGGTCCCGGTCCATCTCACCCTCTTCCGATCCTCAGACACCTCGAGCCACGGACTCGCTGTTTCCACATCCAGGGTGACGGAGACTGGGGGGAGAAGCAGAGAATCAGAGAGTCCCCGGGGGTCGGGGGGAGACTCGGGCAGCGAGGCCCCGGGACCGGGGGAGAGGCCGCTTGGCCTCAGGCACAGGCGGGCGGACAACTGGATCCTTGCTCGGGGTTTCACCCCAACCACATCGGGTGGACAACAGACATCTCTACCACAGATTTAATCAAGGGATGGAGAGGGGAATCTCGTGAGGTGGGGGAGGGTGGACGGGGAGGACGAGTGCGGAGAGTGAGGAGGATTGCGAGATTGCGGTGGGGATGGAGGAATGAAGCGGGCTATTCACATATGGAGGCAGATCGGAGCAAGAGGATATTGAGGTGAGTGGTAGTTTGAGGTTGTTAAAGAGGAGGTAGAGGTGTGGGGTGGGGTCACCATGATCATAGTGAATGGGAGGGGGAGACATGAGGGGCCAGAGGACCTGCCCCTGTTTCTTTGGGTGGAGGGTGAGGGAGAGGGAGGGGTGGCTTGGACCATGGGAGGAAGCAGAGGTTGAATGATGGGGTGTTGGACAGAATGGGTGGAGACTTGTGGATGTAGGGTCGCTGAAAGAGTGGGGATTCACGGGTGGATTTGATGGGTGTGTACAACTAAGAACACACTGATCTCATTGTGAACCAATATATGAACTTCACTGAGAGACTTGACAATGTTGCACATGTAAGGCTGGTCCAGAAAGTGAAGGCAGGTGGGATCCAAGGCGAGCTGGTGAAATGGATCCACAATTGGCTTGGTAGTTGTAGGTAGAATGGATGAGTTTTCTGCTTGGAGGTCTGTGACTGGTGGAGTGCAGCAGGGATCGGTGCTGCAGCACGGATATCAGATCAAGAGAGTACAGGTTTATCTTGAGAGCAAGGAATTTTAAAGTGGATCTGAGTAGGAAGTTTTCTTTACACAGAGAGTGGGTGATATCTGCAACATGCTACAGAGGAAGCGGTGGTGAGATCTAATCATTATATTTGAGGCACTTATCTAGGTGAGATGCAGAAGAATACCAATGTAATCTGGGCAAATCGATTAGTAAAGCTGGGAAATAGGTGGACATGGACATGATGGGCCAAAGGGCCTGATGCTGTAATGTACAACCATGGCCCTCAGCTCCAAGGGCACTGAATGACTGAGTCTCCACAGCCACCTGTGTAGGGAATTCCAAAGGTTCCCCAGTCTCTGCGTGCAGTAATGTCTCCTTATCTCTGTCCTACATGTTGCAGCCCACATTCTGAGAGGGTGCCCATTCTCCACACCCCACAGACAGGGGAAACATCCTCCCTGCATCCAGCCCACTGAGCCCTGTAAGAACTTTGTGTTTCACTGAGATCTCATCCAATACACCCAAACTCTCGAATACACAGGCCTAGCCTACACAATCTCACCCCGCACAGCAAACTCATTGTCCCAGGAACAAGTATTGTTAATCATTGCTGCATTTCCTCTGTGTCAAGTCTGTCTATTTATCGGTACACAGGAGCATAGGAACACAAGAAAACAGGAGCAGGATTAGAATCCGCTCCTCAGGCTTGCCCCTCCATTCAACGTGATCATGGCGGATCTAAACTGCCACCAATTCCTCTTCTGTGTGAGTTCCCCATAATCTTCAATATTCGATCTATCAAATATTTATTTGTAGCCAAGTTGCAGATATCCAATAACTCAGCTTTTTACCACCACCTTGGGCACAACATCCCAGACATTCACTGCCCTCTGGGAGATGCAACTTCTACACACCGCATGAGAGGCCGCTCTGGAAGGTTGGATCTCATGGAATCCGGGGTGAACTAGCCGATGGAATACAACATTTACCTGAAGGTTGCAGACAGAGGATGTTGGTAGAGGGTTGTTTTTCACAGAGTCCACTGTTGTTCCTTATTTATATACACAATTGGATGTGTATGTAGGTTGCACGGTTAGTCAGCTTGCAGATGGAACTAAAATTGGTGCCATTGTGGAGAGTGAAGAAAGTTAACTGAGAGTAAATGGGATCCCTGTGAACTGGGCCAATGGGCTCAGGAACGGCAGGTGGGATTTATTCATGTGAAGGTGAGGTGATGCACTTTGCTGAGAAAACCAGGGCAGGACATACACAGTAAACGGGGACCTTTATAGAACTGAGAGATCTCGGGCTGCAGGTACACAGTGCCATGGAAGATGCAACAGTGACAGGCAGGTGTGGTGAAGATTGTGTTTGTCACTCATGCTTTCATAGGTCAGGATATTAAATTTGACACAATATGGTTGTTAGTAAATTAGAGAGGGTGCAAAAGTATTTACGATAATCTCATCAGGTCTGAAGGGCTGGGTTATAAGGAGATGTTGGACAGGCAGGGACATTTGTCTTTGGAGCCCGTCCGTCCGGGTGTCTTTATAGACGTGTATAAGATCTATATCAGGTACACAGATAGGGTGAATAGCCCCAGTATTTCACCCAACGCAGGAGAGTATGAACATCTGACTGTGTGATGCTTCCCAGCTGATGGGTTTAGAGGTGGATCCAATTTCCCTTCAGTCCAACAGACCTTTAATGTTTTCATCTAGGAATTGCTTAAAAATATCAGAAACAAGAATAATGGTGAAGGTACAAGCTTTACCTCGCTTGAAGTCATCAGATGTTTCTTTGAATGCCGTGTTGAACGAAACAGGGCAATGGAACTTTTCAATCGGCAAGGCTTCATCTACCACCGACAGTGGTTTGGCTTCATCACTAACCCTGCAAATATTGAACAGCTGTTTATAAACTAAGCATTAGAAATGTTTTAAGGTGTTCCACAAAACACTTACACTGTTTCCGTCAAGACAATGTCCTACCTTCGCTTGCGACCAGCTTCCTCCTGAAAGAAATAAAACACAAATCTCAATTGACTGAGATGGACCGTCCTCATCCCGACAGCGGGAATTTCACCAAATTTCTACAACCCTCTGATAATTCCCATTTCCCAACTCTTATCGCCACTGTCATGCAGAGAGAAAGCGGATATTGTCGCAGTGATGTAGAACGATGGGGGAAAGCACAAGGAATGTTCATGAGAATGACGCCTCCTAATCTGAGGAAATACATTCTTGCCATAGAGGGAGTACAGAGAAGGTTCACCAGACTGATTCCTGGGATGGCAGGACTTTCATATGAAGAAAGACTGGTTAGACTCTTTTTCTTCCAATTGTGAATAATTCATTGTTTAAGCCTTCATGTTTAGACGGGGGTTTTACACAATGGAAGAATAATGGAATTAAAAATATAGGACACCTTTACAAGGAAGGCTCTTTTTTGACATTTCAGGAGTTGCAACAGATTTATGGACTTCGAGGAAATGATTATTTCAGATATCTTCAACTCAGAGATTATGTTAAATCGAATTCTAAAAATTTCCGAAATAGAAACCCAGAGATTCTTGATGAATGTTGGAATAAGCATCCTAATACAGAAAAATTAATATCTTATATATATAATATCTTATTAGATAGTGACATTCCTTTGACGGACTTATACAGACAAGCATGGGAAAAAGAATTAAATCAGGTAATAACGAAAGACACTTGGGAAGAAAGTCTACAACACATACATCAATGTTCACTAAACGCGAGACATTCTCTAATACAATTTAAAGTAATACATAGGTTACATTACGCCAAAACAAAATTACATAAAATTTTTCAACATATCTCACCTATATGTGATAAATGTCAACATTTAGAAGCTACGTTATCGCACATGTTTACAAACTGTACAAAAATTAAAAAATTTTGGGTAAATATTTTTAGTATAATATCCAAAGTAACCAACACACAACTGGAACCAAACTCAAAATTAATAATACTCGGAATATTAGAATCAAATCAAACACTTAGAATAACACAAAGAAACTTTATCGATTACAGTTTAATAACAGGAAAAAAATTAATCCTAAAATTTTGGAAAGGCCCTACGGCCCCCACAATCAAAATGTGGATTATAGAAATGACGGAGACCTTAAACATGGAAAGAATCAGATTTTCCCTGTTGGATAAACAGGAATTATTCGTTGGAACATGGTCTCCTTTTATTGATTACTTAAAGGGTCAGAATAGTTCAGCACAGGAACCTGACTAGCACCCGGACTAAAGATTGGATGAAATGCTATACTTCGAAATGTACGAACATATCTCGAATGATGTTTTTAAACTCTAACAAATTTTTCCATTCTTCTTCAATTACCTCTTTCACTCCTCTTCCTTTTTTTAATTTTTTTATTTTAGTTTTCTTTTTCCTTCTTCCCTCTCTCTATTTCATCTATCCCTTTAGCCCTATCTAGTTATAAAAAAAAACGAAGAAAAATGCAAAAAGTATTGGAGACAATGTAATAATAACTGACAATATTATCAATTTAAAAATGATGTAACAGTAATGATGTAATAGATCATGTACCTATCTCCAATAATAAAAAATTAAATACAAAAATTATGAAGAAAGACTGGTTAGACTCGGCTTGTACACGCTAGAATTTAGAAGATTGATGGGGGATCTTAAAGAAATTTACAAAATTCTTAAGGGGTTGGACAGGCTAGATGCAGGAAGATTGTTCCCGATGTTGGGGAAGTCCAGAACAAGGGGGCTCAGTTTAAGGATAAGGGGGAAGTCTTTTAAGACTAAGATGAGAAAATCATTTTTGACACAGAGGGTGGTGAATCTGTGGAACTCTCTGCCACAGAAGGTATTTGATGCCAGTTAATTGGCTATATTTAAGAGGGAGTTAGATGTGGCCCTTGTGGCTAAAGGGATCAGGGGGTATGGAGAGAAGGCAGGTACGGGATACTGAGTTGGATGATCAGCCATGATCAAATTGAATGGCGGTGCAGGCTCGAAGGGCCGAATGGCCTACTCCTGCACCTAATTTCTATGTTTCTATGTCATAACTGAGAGGATGGAACTTAATGAAAAGACTGGGCAGGTCGTGGGATTTCATCTGTAGAAGTTTTCAGGAATGATGAGAGGGAATATAATATTATCGGTGGATTTAAATGTGTGGTGATGAAATAATATCTCATATTGAAGGGGAGACTAATAATCAAAGTTGAAATGTAACGTGGTCTTCAATAAATACCTAAAGGAATGCAGTCATGAGAACATGGACCTCACTTGCATTGGAGGGACTGAAGCCAACAGCAGAGATAAATTTAAATGCAATGGGTGATAATTGCTCAGTTCTAAGCTTCCGCCCAGTCTAGTTTCAGTAAAAACACTGAATCTAGCACTTGAATCAATGAATTGTATTGTAGCAAAAGCACGTCACAGATCACAGACTGTACCTATCCCACCGTGGGTTTGATCCCTGCGTCTATCTGTTCAAGCCCTCTAGGCCTCGCACAGACAGAGGCACTCCACAAGGGTACATGGTCCTGAGCGCTCTTCCAGAAGATGAGCCCTGAGCCTCGTGACCAGGGAATTTTATCTGCCCCACAAACTCGAGGGGCCGAACCACACGGGGTTGTCTCTTAATCACCCAATAGGGAGGTTTCACGGCAGTTGGGTCATGACCCATGACCCGTACTGTTGCTACACTACACGCGATGAACTGCAGGTTGGCACTTACTGTTGTTTCCAGCGTAGCGGGCCCGTTAAAACCCACCGCTGAAATTGTCAATGTTTGCCTGTAAATAATTATGGAAATGGGGATAAGCGTGAGGGACATTTAACCAACTTCACAATTCCAAAAGTGAGGAGAAATGACGGTAGATAGGAGCGAGAGCTGAAGGGACAACAACAGACAGAGTGCTTGGCGAACATTGGCCGTTTGCTCACTGCATTTCACCAACTAAGGTGTTTTTTCTTGATTCCTTTGGCATCTAAAAAGTTTCAGAAGTGATAAATCTGGCTGTAATTTTTTTAATCGCCCATAGTTCCCGTGGGTTTTACATACAAAATGAAAACGCATCTGAAGGAAAATGTACAGCCAGATTTATCACTTCTGAGACTTTTTAGATACCAAATGAATCAAGAAAAAACACAATAATGCCTGACTTGATGAAATGCAGTGAGGAAACGCGATAATTCCCAATATTTTCAATTCCGATATCTGCCCGGCCAATGTTTATCAAGCACTTTAGCTGCTGTTGTCCCGTCAGTTCTCGCTTCTCTTTACCTTCATTTCGTTTCACATTTGGAATTCTAAAGTTGTGTACATGTCTCTCACACTTACCCAGACTCCCACAATTGTTTTCAGCGCCAACATTCAACATATTGGCGGTTTTTAACAGGTGGGAAAGTACGCGTTTTTGAGCATTAATAACATGTACCAGAAGTGACGGATGTCCTCCAGATGGATTTAGCAGCTCCGTGTGACGAGCCCTCTGACCCAGTGACCTTTCGTGCAACCCCCCTATTACAAATATCGATTAACCCCATACATAACAGGCATTTCCCTAACCCAATGATACAACAATTCAATACATTGTATTCACAACCGACTTCAAGATGAATCAACTTGGAAACATTTACCCTGATGAACAGAACTCTCAGACAAGGCACAACACCCCATCCAATCAACACTTAGCAGAGTCAGACTCTGCAACATTATTTACAAGCTATTTACCAGGTATATGTCTGGTTTGCAGCCATCCAATCCATTCTATGCATTTTGTACCAGATTGACAGGATTTGCAAGGCTTCCCATTCTTTGTTTGCAAATTGTATCTAAGTTCCAGACTTCCTGGCATCTCTCACAGCCTGTCCCAGAGAGCAATTCCAATTTGACCAAATCTCCCAGTAAACCCTGAAACTAAACCCCATTTTGAAGTCCTGGCTGGTCCAATTTAGCCAGGATTAACAGTGTGGTAAACACATTAGGGCTCATGGAATTTGGGATATAGTTACAGGGTGTGGAGAATAGATAGGAGGGATGATGAGTGGGGCAGAAATCTTGACTGGATAGGATGGGCCAAATGGCCTGTCTATGGTGTAGAATGGGATGTCATTCTATGGTGAAACAAGGTGGACAAAACAAACAGAGCAAATTCCCACAAGGTGACCACCCAATGCTGATGGGAACCGGATACAGATGATGTGTGTGAGCGCCAGCCACATTTTACATTTCAATGTTAATCCCCACAATGTGGTCATGGGTGATCTAGCCCAGGACCGAACTCATCCTCTTTGCCCCATTCACTTCAATTACAATCGCCCGAATTTACAAAAATGTATCTGCCTCTGGTTTAAATACATCTTACATAGAAACATAGAAAATAGGTGCAGGAGTAGGCCATTCGGCCCTTCGAGCCTGCACCATTCGCCATTCAATATGATCATGGCTGATCATCCAACTCAGTATCCCGTACCTGCCTTCTCTCCATACCCTCTGATCCCTTTAGCCACAAGGGCCACATCTAACTCTCTCTTAAATATAGCCACTGAACTGTGGCCTCAACTATCCTCTGTGGCAGAGAGTTCCACAGAAAAACTTTTTCTCATCTCGGAGATATTTAAAGGATTTCCCCCTTATCCTTAAGCTGTGACCCCTCTCAGAGTCTCTTGCTTGGAGAATCCCAGAGATTTACTGCCCTCTGTCCATTGTGGTCCTTGGGATCAGATATAGGATCACCCGTCGTTGTTCCAAATGCTACAGAATACAAACACCTCTCTACATTCTGGTCAGACAGTCCAGAGATCCCATAGATTATTACGGGAGGCCAATTAGTTTGGGAACAACAACAGCTGGAATAGAGTGAACATTTACCCAGTTCTCAATTACTGGTAAATGCAGCATTTATTTCTGAAATGTCACCCACCATTTTGTGACTGTACAGTTTCACTTCACCAAACTGTAGTGTAACCCCTCACCTTCAGAAACTCCACACTGTTATTTTGATCCATCTGTTGCTGCAACTTTAAGAGTTCCTCCTGAATGGATTCTAAATTCTCTTGAATGTTTCCAAGATTTGCCTCCATTGTATTTAGAATCTTCCTCCCTTCCTCCCGGATATCTGCCAGTGTGCGCTGCTCTTTCTCAGTGAGAATCTGGTGCAGTTCAGCATACTGGGATGTGATCTTGGACTGAAGGTTGTGTGACTGTTCCTGTGAAATATAAGGTGAAGATCAATATATAATGTCACTGCTTGTGTTTCCTCACGACTTTAACGTTGACATTTGACCTGTGCATGTTTTATTTACTTTGGCAATTGAATAGTTTGTCTAATGTAGACAAAAATGCTGGAGGAACTCACTCAGCGGGTGATGCTTGAGACCCTTCTTCAGACTTGACGAAATGTGGTGAGGGTAATGTTATAACCCATCAATCCTCTACCCCCAATACAATTCCCTGCTGCCTGTTCCTTTTCACGTTCCCATTCATTCCCATTTATCCATCCACCACCCACTTTCCCAGGGATTATAACAGTCACCGATTGACCATTGAACCAGCGTGTATTGGGGACGTGGAAGGAATCTGACGCGGTCACAGGGAGAAGGCATGAACCACACGGGCAGCACCCGAGGTCAGGATCGAACCCGCTCACCACAACTAGGAGACAGCAGCACTACTTGTGTCACTGCACTGCCCTATTATTACACGCATCACAGGGATCAAATCTACACAAGATCAGGAAATCGAAACTTAAAAGCCTCACCAGAACTCCAGAAATCTACTGTTTCTGTTGCTGCTCCATTCGCTGGATCCCTGATTCCTTTTGTGTAAGAGACTGGATGGAAGATTTCGTCTGATCCTGGGATTGTGATTGAAAATCAGAGAATAAAAGTGTTAGATTATAAAGATGGAATTAAACAATGCTGCGATCAAAATCGGTTTGCTTTTACCTTGTAGGTTTCAACAGCTTCTTTAACCGGCATGAAGTTGTGAGACTTGTGTTCCCGCCCAGCTGCACAAATCACACAGATCAGCTTCTTGTCCGTTTCACAAAACAGCTTCAGTTCTTCCTGATGTTCCTCACACTGAAGTTTACCTTTCTTCTCTGTCCGATTCAGGCTCAGTGTTCGAGCTTTCTCAGACAGTCTCGCCAAGGCCCGACTCACCCTGAGGGTGCGGTCTGTAAACTCCTCTCTACATTCCGGGCAGGAGTTTCTCCCCTCCCTGTCCCAACTCTGTGTGATACAGGAGCGGCAGAAGTTGTGCCCACACTCCAGTGATACCGGATCGGTGAAGAAATCCAGGCAGATGGGACAAACTGCCTCCTCAGTTAAACTCTCGACCTGCTCTTTCGAAGCCATTTTAACCTCCACTTCCTGGTTCAAAACGCATTCCCATTCACTGAAACTGCTGACGCCCCTGCAGTAATTAATTGGAGCGCTGGAGGCTGAAGTTCATGGGATCAAGAGGTGAATGGATAGGGTGAATGCACAGTCTTTTACCCGGAGTAGTGGAGTCGAGAACTAGAGGACACAGGTTTACGGTGAGAGGTGCAAGATTTAATTGTAACCTGAGGAACAATATTTCCACACAAAAGGTCGTGGGGAAATGGAACAAGCTGCCAGAGGAGGTAAGTGGGGCTGGACAGCAACGTGTGGACGGGCTTTAGGACCCGGGGGAGCCCGAAGCTCTGGACCCGCCGCGGCTGCTGCTGAACCCGCGATCAATGGGGGTTTGGGCGCGAAATGGCCGCGGAACCATCAATGAAAGGGGCGGGGCCCGGCTGAGGGGAGGCGGAGTTCAGCCCCGCCAATCACAGCCCTGACCAGGAAGCCGATGTCATTTGTAATCAGCTTCGGGTAAATGTAATTCCCATAAACTAAATACATCCGTGTTTCCTATCGTGAATTGTTCATTATATTAGGCTGCACAATAATATTCGTTCTATAGGGTGATTTCACGAAAGGTCACTGGATCATAGATCCTCACCCACGTTACCGCAAAATCCAACTGGAGTACAAGCGTCACTTTCGGTACATGTTATTGATGCTGAAAACGTGAACTTTCACACCAGTTAAAAACCGCGAAAACGGTCCGTTTTTGAGCTGTAAATAACTGTGCCAGTCGGGGTAACCGGGGTAATGCATTTCGTTGTCTCTGTACTGTACACTGACAATGACAATTAAAATTGAATCTGAATCTGTGAGGCACAATTATCTCACTTTAGAGTCTAGAAGATGAAGAAAAACGAAGGTAAATACAAGAGGGAGCTGAAGGGGCAACAACAGCGGAAGTGGTTAGCGGACATTCGCGGTGCAGATATAAAGATAGAAAATATCGGGAATTATCGCGTTTACTCGCTGCATTTCATCAAAAGTAAGGCATTATTGACGTTTTATCTTTATTAATTTGTTATATAAAAAGTTGTAAAAGTGAAAAATCCGTCAGTAAAATTGCAAAATCGCCCATGGTTCTCAGGTGGGTTTTAACATGCAAAATGAAAACGCTTCTGAAGCTACATTTACCATTTAAATAATCGTAAACTATCAACGCGTTTTGAAATAAATGTTACTCAGATGCAAGCTAAGGAATGGGATAATTGTCAGCTGTCAGTTGGACAAAATCAGGACATTTAATTATTTGCCAAAATATATTTCTGAATGTTTCTTGTTTAAAGCCGGCACATGCACATTCACCCAAACTACTTATTTATTTCACTGACACAGTTTTCACTGTTGTGGCTAATGTGGTCTGGGCCGACCAATCACGCATCAGGGGGCGGGCATAGTGATCTGGGCCGACCAATCACGCATCAGGGGGCGGGGCTAATGTGATCTGGGCCGACCAATCACGCATCAGGGGGCGGGGCTAATGTGATCTGGGCCGACCAATCACGCATCAGGGGGCGGGCATAGTGATCTGGGCCGACCAATCACGCATCAGGGGGCGGGCATAGTGATCTGGGCCGACCAATCACGCATCAGGGGGCGGGCATAGTGATCTGGGCCGACCAATCACGCATCAGGGGGCGCGCATAGTGATCTGGGCCGACCAATCACGCATCAGGGGGCGGACTAATGTGGTCTGGGCCGACCAATCACGCATCAGGGGGCGGGCATAGTGATTTGGGCGGACCAATCATGCATCAGGGGGCGGGGCTAATGTGATCTGGGCCGACCAATCACGCATCAGGGGGCGGGCTAATGTGATCTGGGCCGACCAATCACGCATCTGGGGGCGGGCCATAGTGATCTGGACCGACCAATCACACATCAGTGGGCGGGCATAGTGGTCTGGGCTGACCAATCACGCGTCATTGGGCGGGTCATAGTGATCTGAAACAACCAATCACGCGTCATTGGGCGGGCCGGTGAGGTCAGAGAGAACAAAGGATTTTGTGAATGGAGCTTTAACTGGAGCGCGCTCATGACCCTGTCCCACCCAAAGATCCTATAGACTCGGCTTGTACTCGCTAGAATTCAGAAGATTGAGGGGGAATCTTATAGAAACTTACAAAATTCTTAAGGAGTTGGACAGGCTAGATGCAGGAAGATTGTTCCTGATGTTGGGGAAGTCCAGGAGAAAGGGTCACAGTTTAAGGATAGAGATGAGAAATCATTTTTCACTCAGAGAGTGGTGAATCTGTGGAATTCTCTGCCACAGAAGGTAGTTGAGGCCACAGTTCATTGGCTATAGGGTGATTTCACCAAATGTCAAATGAGCGTAGATCCTTTTTTACTTTTGATGAAATTCAGCGAGTAAACGCGATAATTCCCGATATTTTGGATCTTTAAATCTCCACGGCAAATGTCTGCTGTTCACTTCCGCTGTATTCCACCTTCAGTTCCCTCTTGTAATTACCTTACTTTCTATCTTTTTGTTTGCCTGAAAATTTAGGTCACCCCGAAATTTCAGCTCAAATATCGGCTGTTTTCCATGTTTTTAACGGGTGGGAAAGTGCGTGTTTCCCCATTCACTAACATGTACCGATGTGACATATGTCCTCCAGTTGAAAATTTCGGTCACGTGAGGGGGGATCTACGCTCATTTGACCTTTGGTGAAATCACCCTATATTTAAGAGGGAGTTAGATGTGGCCCTTGTGGCTAAAGGGATCAGGGGGTATGGAGAGAAGGCAGGTACAGGATACTGAGTTGGGTGATCAGCCATGATCATATTGAATGACGGTGCAGGCTCGAAGGGCCGAATGGCCTCTACTCCTGCACCTATTTTCTATGTTTCTATGATTAGAAAATATTTTACCGCAAATTATTTCTGAAGATCAGACAGGTTTTATTAAAAATCGTTACTCATACTTTAATGTTAGGAGATTAATGAATATTATAATAACAGCGTGAAATAAAACTCTAGAATGTGTCATTTCACTCAATGCTGAGAAGGCATTTGATAGATTAGTATGGGAATACTTATTCAATACACTTGAAAAATGAATGATTGGTCCAAAATGTATCTCTTGGATCAAGCTG
Organism: Leucoraja ocellata; assembly: GCA_036785375.1. NCBI lineage: Eukaryota > Metazoa > Chordata > Chondrichthyes > Rajiformes > Rajidae > Leucoraja > Leucoraja ocellata. The sequence goes on from JAWMAR010000230.1 coordinate 3,386,713, forward strand.
ATATATCATATACCTCAAGCTTCTGTACTTACCAGTAATCAGAAATCCACTTTTTTCGGGCTCTTTCGAGGTAATAGACGGGCTGCCCTTTATTGTTTGATATCACTTTGGAACCTTTGGCCACCGCTATTAGGGAATCCCCTAATATTGTTGGTGAGAATAAGACGCATAAGCTATCTCTCTATGCAGATGATCTGTTATTATTTATCTCTAACCCGGAAAAATCTATTCCTGCAATAGTAGTACTACTTAATCAATTTAGTAGTTTTTCTGGTTATAAACTAAATCTAAGTAAGAGTGAGCTTTTTCCATTAAACAATCACATTTCGAATTATGGACAGTTTCCATTTAAATTGACTACCAACTGTTCTACTTATTTAGGCATTAAGATTACCAAGAAACACAAGGATCTATTTAAAGCCAATTTCATGCCCCTAATTGACCATATCAGACAACAGTTTACTAAATGGTCACCAATGTCCTTATCTCAAATGGGCCGAATCAATGCTATTAAAATGTTTATCCTACATAAATGCTTGTATTTATTTCAGACAATACCAATTTTTATTGCTAAATCGTTTTGACTCAAAACTTTCTTCATATATATGGCAGAATAAAAATCCCAGACTAAGTAAAAAATACTTACAGAATTCAAAAAAAGATGGTGGTTTGGCACTGCCGAACCTTAGCTTTTACTATTGGGCAGTTAATGCTCGCTATTTATCGACTTGGACAAAAGATTTAAAAGCTACCCAATGCCCAGGATGGATACATCTTGAACATGATTCTATGCAAGGGCTATCATTGGCTTCTATTCTAGGGGCCTCATTACCCTTTAATTACGAGGTTGAATAAATTTACGATTAACCCAATAATAAGACATACATTCCGAACATGGTTTCAATTCCGTAAGTTATTTGTATTGAATGATTTTATCTTATCGAGTCCTATCATATCTAATTTTTTCTTCCAACCTAGTACTGATCAAGCCTTTCTGTTATGGAAGAGGAAGGGATTATCAGTTTTTCGTGACTTGTTTTTGGATTGCTGTTTCATGTATTTCGAACAACTCCAATAAATATCATCGACCTCACTCACATTTCTTTAGATATTTACAAATTAGACATTTTTCGAAGGCGGCTATACCCACTTTTCCGTTACCACATCAAACCGAAATCTTGTAAAATTTTACATTTGAACACTTATCAGAAAGATTTAATAATAACTATTGATGAGTTGATTTTGAAATTACAAATAGATACGTTGGATAGAATTAAGAATGACTGGGAAAGAGAACTTCAAATTCTCTGGGAACGAGAACTTCAAATTTCTTTACCTATAGAGAAATGGGAGAGGATTCTTCAATTAGTTAATACCTCCTCAATGTGTGCAAGACACGCTCTGATACAATTCAAGGTGGTTCACAGCGCTCATATGTCAAAGGATAAGTTAGCTGGTTTTTATGGTGATATAAATCCTATCTGTGACAGATGTAACTCTGAAGTGGCCTCACTGACTCGCATGTTTTGGCATTGCCCAACTTTGGAAAAACATTGGAAAGAAATGTTTGACACCATTTCTGTAGTTTTAGGTGCAACCTCAATCTATTACTGCAATATTTGGGCTACCAATGTTAGATTCTACTTATCTGCCCATCGGCTGATTGCTTTTCCTGCATTAATTGCCAGAAGATCTATTTTATTTAATGGGAAAGACTCTAATCCTCCTACCACGTTTCATTGGTATTCGGAAACGATATCATGTTTAAATTTAGAAACAATTAGGAGTGACATTGTTGAACCCTTGGTTAAATTTGATAGGACTTGGGGAAGCTTTATTCAACATTTTCACACGACATAAACTGTCTCCTCTCCAACCGTTATAATAGTTATTTTACCTGTATACGGTGGGACGGACTTGAGGACAAACAGGGACTTAAATTGTTGAAATTCTTTGCAGCCCAGATTTTGTTTTGCGTTTAGGGGGTTTTGTTTTTCGCTTTTAATTATTTTTATCTTTTTGTTTTTATATATACAAGTACTCTTTTAAACACTTAACTTTATTTACATAGAGACCAGGAGGTCTATACCCAATGTGTATTTTGACACTGGACTCATACTTGGGTTATACCATAAGGCCCCATAATGGAGAAAGTGTGGAGAGAGTGTCCAGCTTTAAGTTTCTGGGCACTCACATTTCAGAGGACCTCACACAGTCCACCAACACTGCTGCGCTGGTCAAGTAGGCACAGCAACGACTGTTCTTCCTGAGGACATTAAAAATGACTGGTCTGCCCCAACAGCTGCTGACAACATTCTACCGCTGCACCAGAGAGAGCATATTAACGTATGGCATCTCTGTGTGGTATCTCAGCTGCATGGAGGCGGAGACGAGAGCTCTTCAGCGCGTCGTCCACAGAGTGCAGAGGATTATTGGGAGACCACTACCAGCCTTGGAGGACATCTACCACACACGGTGCCTCAGGAAGGCCGTCAGCATCCATAAAGACTCATCACACCCTTGTAACGGACTGTTCGAACTACTTCCCTCCGGCAGACGTTACACGGCCTTCTACGCCCGAACCTCCAGACTCAGAAACAGCTTCATTCCCAGAGCTATAGAGGCTCTGAACCGGCCCTGCTGAGTGGCCCCCACCTCCCCTAGACTGTCTCCCTCGGATGGTCACGTCACACAGTTTATTTATTTATTTTACTTTTCTTTACATCGGTTGGAAGCTGCAACTAAATCTCGTTGCACTGACGTGCAATGACAATAAAAGATATTATTATTATTATCATTATTATTATTATTATTATTATTATTATTATTATTATTATTATTATCATTATTATTATTATTATTATTATTATTATTATTATTATTATTATTATTATTATTATTATTATTATTATTATACCTGTTATTAATGTAATCCTGATCCCTATGTATCAATATCATTATTGGCTTTTTTTGTGTTGTTTTGTTTTTGTTTTTTTAAAGAATTAATAAAAAGATTGAAAAAGAAAGAAAGGAACATAGCCGTGCTGTCCTCCACTTCTGTAGGCTGCGTCCAGTCCACGTGCTCGACCTCCTGGAGCAGCGCCTGGTCCAGCCGGGCCCCCGTCTGCTGTGGGGCCTCCAGTGGCCCACTCCCCCGTCAAGGCCTTTTTTCCCCTTCCACAGCCGGTCTGCCCACCGGCCCTCCCTCCCTCCCCTCCAGGCTGGTTTCCAGTTTGCAGTACCCTGTAACTGTAGTCCAGGGGTCGGCAACCTTGTTCTGCATAGGGACCAGGACGCATGTCTGTGAGCAGATGGCGGGCCACATGTAATCACGTGTACACATGGATCCTGCCCCGGATGGCAGGCATCAAATCACATGTACAAAGAAGGTAGACAAAAACGCTGGAGAAACTCAGCGGGTGAGGCAGCCTCATGCAATCCTTGCGTGTTTCACCCGCTGAGTTTCTCCAGCATTTTTGTCTGCCTTCGATTTTTCCAGCATCTGCAGTTCTTTCATAGAAACACAGAAATTAGGTGCAGGAGTCGAGGCCATTTGGCCCTTCGAGCCTGCACCGCCATTCAATACGATCATGGCTGATCATCCAACTCAGTATCCTGTACCTGCCTTCTCTCCATACCCCCCTGATCCCTTTAGCCACAAGGGCCACATCTAACTCCCTCTTAAATATAGCCAATGAACTGGCCTCAACTACCTTATGTGGCAGAGAGTTCCAGAGATTCACCACTCTCTGTGTAAAAAATGATTTTCTCATCTTGGTCCTAAATGATTTCCCCCTGATCCTTAAACTGTGACCCCTTGTTCTGGACTTCCCCAACATCGGGAACAATCTTCCTGCATCTAGCCTGTCCAACCCCTTAACAATTTTGTAAGTTTCTATAAGATCCCCCCTCAATCTTCTAAATGCTAGCGAGTACAAGCCAAGTCTATCCAGTCTTTCTTCATATGAAAGTCCTGCCATCCCAGGAATCAGTCTGGTGAACCTTCTCTGTACTCCCTCTATGGCAAGAATGTCTTTCCTCAGATTAGGAGACCAAACCTGTACTTAGCCGAATGGCGTACTCCTGCACCTATTTGTTAGGTTTCCTCCTCCCCTCCCCTGCATTGATTGCAGCTTCTGCCTCCCCTCCCACCGCCCAGTCTTGAGTTCCTCGTCTTTGGGACGCGAGGGGAAACCCACGCAGTCGCAGGGAGAACGTGCAAACGCCACATAGACAGCACCCAAAGTCAGGATCAAAGCCGGGTCTCTGACACTGGGAGACGGCAGGTCTACTCGCTACACTGTGTGTTGCCCTACAGCCCTATTCCACAAGATGGTGCAGTGGAAACTATATCCATCTCTCCCCCATCCTATTCACCGACCAGCCTGACTATCCCCCTGGTTATATTTTACTTTGTACACCTCATTGTCACCTTCACCTCAGCCAACATTTTCCTTGAACTTTGTCCCCTTTGATCTTGCGTTTCACACCTTACCCTTCCATATCTCCGTGTCTCCCTCTCCCGACTCTCAGTTTGAAGAAGGGTCTCGACCCGAAACCTCACGCATTCCTTCTCTCCAGAGATGCTGCCTGTCGTGCTGAGTTACTCCAGCTTCTTGTGTCCATCTTGGGGGAAACCTCCAGATGTGACACCACCCCTTCCTGCTCCCACCACAGATGCCGCCTGACCCACGAGGCCCTCCAGCACGTTGTACCCCCCCCCCCCACCCCGCCTGCAGATCTACCCTGACACACAACACAAGAAGATAAGACACAAAAAGGTGGAGTAACTCAGTGGGTCAGGCAGCATCTCTGAAGAAACAGAATAGAAACATAGAGAATAGGTGCGACACACTCCCCTACCCTGCC
>JAWMAR010000230.1:3411781-3414281 GCA_036785375.1 Leucoraja ocellata
TCCCCCCGCCATCTATGGTCAAGGCACTTACATTGAAGTCAATGGGAGGTGAATCCCAAGGCGGTGGCCATCTTTGATCAAGGCACTTCCATTGAAGTCAATGGGAGACGGCCATCTTTGGTCAAGACACCTCCATTGAAGTCAATGGGAGGAGGCCATCTTTGATCAGGGCAGTTGCATTGAAGTCAATGGGAGGTGAAGCCAGGGAGGCGGCCATCTTTGGTCAATGCACTTCCATTGAAGTCAATGGGAGGTGAATCCCAGGGCGGTGGCCATCTTGACTGCTGGCATTTCCCATTGAAGTCAAAGGGAGTGATTCCCAGGGCGGCCATGTTAGGTACTGGCAGTCAAATATTATAGAGGAGCAAGATAGACCACTCCTCGAAAAACGCGTAGTATCACGTGTGTGATCGTCGACGCCATTTAATTGGGCATTTTATTGGGCTCCCCCCCCCCCCCCCACATTGTCATGGCGACCTGATCTAAATCTTCATCTCACTGCTCTGCTATCAATTGTTCTAATTGTAAATCTAAACCACCCGACCTGTCATTCTTTAGGTTCCCCAATAAAAACGAAAGATGGGAAAATATTATTATTATTTTCAGCCGCTATTCTGTGGGGAAAATGTTATTTTCTGTTCTCCCATCAACGACCATTGGGAAACTGGGTTTGTCGGTATATTAGAAAGTTATTAGACTTATTTTTAATAGATCTTTACTCACCACCATAATAAAGACAATAATTTTAACACTTCTGTACGTTTTTGGTTTTGATCTTGTAAGGGATTGGTCTCCACAATATGGCCGCGGGCACATCAGGCCCAGTGACCAGGAGATTGTTCGAGCTCAGATTCGTGTCCGGGAAGGAAGGCGATGGCTGTTACCCGTTATGTCCCTCGAATTGTCAAGACATCATAAGCAAAGATCACAAGCCCGCCGTGAAGAAGGGTGCAATCAAAGATTATATAACTCTGCTCTATCTTAAGGGTTGGACAGGCTAGATGCAGGAAGATTGTTCCCGATGTTGGGGAAGTCCAGGACAAGGGGCCACAGCTTAAGGATAAGGGGGAAATCCTTTAAAACCGAGATGAGGAGAACTTTTTGCACACAGAGAGTGGTGAATCTCTGGAACTCTCTGCCACAGAGGGTAGTTGAGGCAGTTCATTGGCTATATTTAAGAGGGAGTTAGATGTGGCCCTTGTGGCCAAGGGGATCAGAGGGTATGGAGAGAAGGCAGGGACGGGATACTGAGTTGGATGATCAGCCATGATCATATTGAATGGCGGTGCAGGCTCGAAGGGCCGAATGGCCTCCACTCCTGCACCTAATTTCTATGTTTCTATGTTTCTATCATCTTTGGGTGCAATGGTGGGTCGGGAGTTCGGCAGCAGCGGCGGCGATGATCGCAATCAAAGATACTAGTGGAGCTCTGCTCTATAATCTTTGGTCGTAATGGGACGGCTGTGCGTTATAATGTGCTATCGTTCACTCTCCCTCTCCCTCTTCCCCCCTTCTCCCTCTCCCCCTTTCTCCTCTCCCCTTCTCCCTCCCCCCTTCTCCCTCTCCCCTTCTCCCTCCCCCCTTCTCCCTCTCCCCTTTTCCCTCTCCCTCTTCCCCCTTCTCCCTCTCCCCCTTCTCCCTCTCCCCTTCTCCCTCTCCCCCTTCTCCCTCTCCCCTTCTCCCTCTCCCTCTCCCCCTTCTCCCTCTCCCTTCTCCCTCTCCCCCTTCTCCCTCTCCCCTTCTCCCTCTCCCCTTCTCCCTCTCCCCCTTCTCCCTCTCCCCCTTCTCCCCCTCCCCTTCTCCCCCTCCCCCATCTCCTCTCCCTACTCCCTCTCCCCTTCTCCCTCTCCCCCCTTCTCCCCTCCCCCTTCTCCCTCTCCCCTTCTCCCTCTCCCCTTCTCCCTCCCCCCTTCTCCCTCTCCCCCTTCTCCCTCCCCCCTTCTCCTCTCTCCCTCTCCCCTTCTCCCCCTCCCCCCTTCTCCCTCCCCCCCTTCTCCCTCCCCCCTTCTCCCTCTCTCCCTCTCCCCTTCTCCCCCTCCTCCTTCTCCCTCTCCCCCTTCTCCCTCTCCCCTTCTCCCTCTCCCCCCTTCTCCCTCACCCCCTTCTCCCTCTCCATATATGCATATAAATGTGTGCATATGTATGTGTGCATATGTATGTGTGCATATGTATGTGTGCTTAGTATGTGTATACGTAGGGGGAGAGAGAAGGGGCAGAGAGATGGGGAGAGAGACACATCAGACCCATCACGAGATTTTACCCTCAGTTTTGAGTCGGGTAGCGCAATGATCAGGGCTGGTCTTACTGTAGTTACCGATTAGATCCCTCGAACTGTCAGAGCCGAGACATCACTGGGCCGCTGTGAAGAAGGGTGCAATGGTGCGGTGCGGGGTTCGGCGGCTGTCAGAATGGGGCGGCTGTACGTTTTAACGTGCCATCGTTCCTCTCCCCCTTCTCTCTCCCCATCTCTCTCTGCCCCTTCTATCTCTCTCTCCCTGTC
>JAWMAR010000230.1:3421781-3423006 GCA_036785375.1 Leucoraja ocellata
GGGGGTAAGTGCAACTGGGCGGAAGTCGTTGAGGCTTGCCGCAGTGGAGTGTTTGGGCACTGGCACGATGGAGGTGGTTTTAAGGCAAGTGGGGACAACTGCTTGGGCAAGTGACAGGTTGAAGATGTCAGTCCAGACGTCTGTCAGCTGCGCAGCACAGGCCCTGAGCACGCGCCCGGGGATGCCGTCAGGGCCAGCAGCCTTACGTGCATTAGTCCTACTCAGTGCCACGTACACGTCGTAGGGGGGTGAGTGTGAGGGGGTTGGTGATCGGCAGGTAGCACAGCCTTGATGGCTGTCTCTAGATTTTTACTTTTTTGTATTGTTTTTTTTCGTTTTGCCTAGTTATGTTTTTGGTTTTTAGGCTGTGTTTATGTGCGGAGGGGGGTGGGGGGGTGAAACGGGGGTTGCTGTCACTCCCTTCGGGGGAATACGACCTTTTTGTCATATCCCCCTTCTCTGCCTCCGTCTACGCTGAGGCCTAGCGGAGCCGGCGACCCTCGGGACTCTGGAGGCAGCTGACAGGACTCGTCCTGGGCTCGCTCCCGGCCCAGCCCGGGATGGAACGGTGCTCCCGTGAGAGCAGCCTGGTGAGGGGCTGGAACGGTGAACAGCGCTCCCGCTGGAGTGGCCCAGCCCGAGGGAGGAACGGCACTCCCGTTGGAGTGGCCCAGCTCGAGGGAAGTACGGCACTCCCGCTGGAGTGGCCCAGCCTGAGGGTGGAACTGCGCTCCCCGTCAGAGTGGCCCAGCTCGAGGAAGTACGCACTCCACCACAGTGAGGAGGTTTGGAGGACTCACTGTGGTGGATGTTTAATTTGTGTTTATTGTTGATTATTATTGTATTATTGTATGTATGACTGCAGGCACGAAATTTTGTTCAGACCGTAAGGTCTGAATGACAATAAAGGAATTCAATTCAATCAATTCAATTTTCATTTTGCATGTTAAAACCCACCTGAGAACCACGGGCGATTTTGCTGACAGATTTTTCACTTTTAATACTTTTTATATAACAAATGAATAAAGCTAAAACGTCAACAATGCCTTACTTTTGATCAAATGCAGTGAGCAAACGCGATAATTCCCGATATTTTCGATCTTTATATCTGCACCGCGAATGTCCGCTAACCACTTCCCTGTTTTTGCCCCTTCAGCTCCCTCTTGTATTACCTTTGTTTTTATCTATTTTCTGGACTGTAAAGTAAGATAACTGTGTCTCACGG
>JAWMAR010000230.1:3423206-3438206 GCA_036785375.1 Leucoraja ocellata
TGCGTATATATGTGTGTATGGTATATATATATATATATATATGTGTGTGTGTGTGTGTATATATATGTATGTTTGTGTATATATATATATATGTATGTGTGTGTGTGTGTATATATATGTGTGTATATATGTATGTGTGTGTATAAATATGTATGTGGGTGTGTGTATATATATGTGTGTGTGTGTGTATATATATGCGTGTGTGTGTGGATGTGTGTGTTGTGTGTGTGTATATATATATATATGTGTGTGTGTGTATATATATGTGTGTGTGTATGTGTGTACATATATGTGTGTGTGTATGTGTGTGTACATACATATGTGTGTTTGTGTGTGTGTGTGTGTGTGTGTGTGTGTGTGTGTGTGTGTGTGTGTGTTTAAATGAAAATTGGCGGTGCCCTGGTTGGCTGCGGAGGCATTGACTCTCGATAGCGATAGCGACAAGTTTTCTACAAACCGGCTTCATAACTTGCAGCGGAGGACCCAGCCGGCCTGCAGAGCCGCGGAGACATTCACAAACACTGGGCGCTACAGTTCCCTCCCTCTCTCCCCCCTGCTCCCCCCCCCCCCCCCCCGCCATCTTTGGTCAAGGCACTTACATTGAAGTCAATGTGAGGCGGCCATCTTTGGTCAGGGCACTTACATTGAATTCAACGGGAGGTGAAGCCAGGGAGGCGGCCATCTTTGGTCAAGGCACACTGAAACCATGGAGGCGGCCATCGTTGGTCAAGGCACACTGAAGGCAATGGGAGATGTAACAATAGGATTGTTTATTTAAGTACTGTTGTACGGGGGACTGGTTTAGAGGTGACATTGCGCTCGTGGCCCAGTTTCAGATAACGTTACTAAGGCAGAGACATGACAACTGCACAACGACAATAAAGTTCAAGTAAGCAAGACTGCTTTAATCGTCCATTATGTATCGTCCAGATAGACACAGAACATAATGAAACATGGTGGCATCGGTGGGATGGACGTCGAAAATTGTCAGAATTAATGTGAAAAGTGAAAGTTTAGCTAGAGAGAGAATGTAGAGGGAGATAGTGTACGGAGAGAGAGAATGCGTAGAGAGAGAATGCGTAGAGAGAGAGAGAATGCGTTAGAGAGAGAATGCGTAGAGAGAGAATGCGTAGAGAGAGAATGCGTAGAGAGCGAATGGAGGGAGAGAGGGTGCACAGAGAGGGTGCACAGAGAGGGTGCACAGAGAGGGTGCACAGAGAGGGTACACAGAGAGGGTGCACAGAGAGGGTGCACAGAGAGGGTGCACAGCGAGGGTGCACAGAGAGGGTGCACAGAGAGGGTGCACAGAGAGGGTGCACAGAGAGAGAGAGTGTAGCGAGAGAGTGTAGAGAGAGAGTGTAGACAGAGAGTGTAGAGAGAGAGTGTAGAGAGAGAGTGTAGAGAGAGAGTGTAGAGAGAGAGTGTAGAGAGAGAGTGTAGAGAGAGTGTAGAGAGAATGTGTAGAAATAATGTGTAGAAATAATGTGTAGAAATAATGTGTAGAAATAATGTGTAGAAATAATGTGTAGAAATAATGTGTAGAGAGAGAATTATCAGAACTGAACAAGGAGGAGGACACAAATGCAGGCTCAGACACAGGGCAGATCAGTCTTCAGAGTTTAATCGGTCCAAGTCGGTACACAGGTAAGCAAAACAGAGGCAACAGTACAATCTAGGAGCAGGCAAAAAAACAGAGGTCGAAAAACAGGCAATTTTCGAGGTCACAAGATTTCTAGAGCTGGAACGAGGTGATACCAAGTAGCATACACAACGAACTGGCAATGAGCACTAAAACACAAATGGCTTAAATACAGACTAGCAGGGGATAACGAAACACGGGTGAAACACATCAGGGCGGGGCCAATAATCACATGAGGGTAAACGACCTGATAGGAAATGGGACCTGAAACAAGAGGAGATGCGAGACACCAAGATAAAACAAGAATGCAAACTCTAATACTAAAAAAACAATAAGAAACAGAAACTAGATCAAACCCGAGACCTGAGAGTACCCCCCCCCCCCCCCTCCCCCCCCTCCACGGCCGGCTCCTGACGGCCCAGGATCTTCAGGATGTTGGCGCCGATATTCCCTGATAAGTTCTGGGTCACATATGTTGCGAGCCGACACCCAAGACCGCTCCTCAGGTCCATAACCCTCCCAATCCACAAGATACTGACAACCACGACCACGCCGGCGCATCCCCAGCAACGGTTGACCGTAAACACCGGACCCCCATCAAGGAACCGGGGGGGGGGGGGGGGTGTGGAGGCAGGGACCAGAGGACTCTCCTTAAATGGCTTTAGTCGGGAGACATGGAAAGTAGGGTGGACCCTCATGGCACGGGGGAGTTTGAGACGAACCGCCACAGGATTGATGACCTTCGATATGGGGAAAGGACTAACAACACGAGGAGGCAGCTCCCGGGATTCCACCCTCAGAGGTAAGTCTCGAGTGGAGAGCCACACCTTTTGGCCAGGCGAGTATACCGGAGCCGGCGTTCTTCCACGATCAGCCATCCTCTTGCAACGCGCAGAACTGCGCAACAGCATCTGACGAGCCCCATTCCAAACCTTGCGACAGCGACGGATGAGAGCCTGAGCGGAGGGCACACTGGACTCCTTCTCCACAGCAGGGAACAATGGCGGTTGATAACCATAGGCACACTGGAATGGAGAGAGACCAGAGGAGGAGCAAGGATGTGTATTGTGTGCATACTCCACCCAAATAAGGTGTTTGCTCCAAGTTGAAGGGTTCTATGCCACCAAGCACCACAGTCCTGTCTCAAATTCCTGGTTAAGGCGTTCAGTCTGTCCATTGGATTCCGGGTGATCACCAGATGCAAGGCTGACCGTGGCGTCCAACAGAGAACAAAACTCCTTCCAAAACCTGGACACGAACTGAGGCCCCCGGTCAGACACAATGTCTCTGGGAAATCCATGAATCGAAAAACATGAGACAGCATGACCTCTGCCGTTTTCTTGGCGGAGGGAAGCTTGTGCAACGGAATGAAATGGACCATCTTAGAAAATCTGTCCACCACAGTCATGACTGAGGTGTTACCTTCAGAAGAGGGCAGGCCCGTAACAAAGTCCATGGAGATGCCGGACCAGGGGCGTGAGGGGACAGGCAGCGGATTCAGGAGGTTAAAGGCGGGCAGACGTGAGGTCTTGTTCCGAGCACAAATACTGCAGGTGGCAACGTACTCCTTAATCCCCCTCTCCATGGAAGGCCACCAAAACCTTTGTTTGGCCACAAACAGGGTTCGGCGGACACCGGGATGACAGGAGATCCGAGGCGTATGAGCCCAGTGAATCACCTGTGAACGAAGAGGCTCGGGAACAAACAGACGGTTAGAAGGACATCCTAGCGGAGACTGAACACCAGCAGTTGCCTCGGAAACTCTCTTCTCAATCTCCCAAGTAACTGCCCCAACAAAACAGGAAGCAGGCAGAATGGGAGTTGAAACCTTAGGGGCCGGGTCAGGATCAAACTGTCTGGAGAGAGCATTAGGTTTGCCATTCTTGGCACCAGGGCGGTAAGACAGTACAAAATTAAATCGATTAAAGAAGAGAGCCCACCTTGCTTGGCGTGAGTTGAGGCGTTTGGCTGACTTGATGTATTCCAGGTTCTTGTGGTCTGTCCAAACTAGAAACGGCTGCTCTGTGCCCTCCAACCAGTGTCTCCATTCCTCCTAGGCTGTTTTAACCGCTAACAGTTCACGGTTACCCACATGGTAATTTCTCTCAGCAGGAGAAAGCTTTCATGAGAGGAAAGCGCAGGGATGTAATCGACCATCTGTGGAGGATTTCTGGGAGAGTACGGCCCCGATGCCCACACCCGAGGCGTCCACCTCAACCACGAACTGGAGTGATGGGTCAGGGTGAACCAGGATGGGGGCTGAGGAGAAGCTCCTCTTGAGTCTCATTAATGCAGTTTATGCTTGAGGGGAACAAGAGAAAGGCACGTGGGGTGAGGTAAGAGCATGGAGTGGTGCAGCAGTGACACTAAAGTTCCGGATAAACTTCCTATAAAAATTAGCAAACCCAAGGAACCCCTGAAGTCGCTTACGACTGGAGGTGTAGGCCAATTGGCCACAGCACTGACCTTGCTCGGGTCCATCTGTATACCAGCAGTTGATACAACATAACCAAGGAATTGAACAGTGTTAACATGAAATTCACATTTCGCAGCTTTCGCAAACAGATCATTCAGGAGCAAACGTTCCAGTACCTGGTGTACATGCTGCACATGGGAAGTCTCGTCTGGAGAAAAAATCAAAATGTCATCAAGGTACACAAACACAAATCTGTTCAGCATGTCCCGTAATACATCATTAACCATGCCTTGAAAAACTGCTGGAGCATTAGTAAGACCAAACGGCATGACCAAATGATATGATAGAAACATAGAAAATAGGTGCAGGAGTAGAGGCCATTCGGCCCTTCGAGCCTGCACCATTCGCCATTCAATATGATCATGGCTGATAATCCAACTCAGTATCCTGTACCTGCCTTCTCTCCATACCTCCTGATCCCTTTAGCCACAAGGGCCACATCTAACTCCCTCTTAAATATAGCCAATGAACTGGCCTCAACTACCTTCTATGGCAGAAAATTTCACATATTCACCGCTCTCTGTGTGAAAAATGTTTTTCTCATATCAGTCCTAAAAGACTTCCCCGTTATCCTTAAACTGTGACCCCTTGTTCTGGACTTCCCCAACATTGGGAACAATCTTCCTGCATCTAGCCTGTCCAACCCCTTAAGAATTTTGTAAGTTTCTATAAGATCCCCCCTCAATCTTTGAAATTCAAGCGAGTACAAGCCGAGTCTATCCAGTCTTTCTTCATATGAAAGTCCTGACATCCCAGGAATCAATCTGGTGAACCTTCTCTGTACTCCCTCTATGGCAAGAATGTCTTTCCTCCGATTAGGAGACCAAAACTGTACGCAATACTCCAGGTGTGGTCTCACAAAGACCCCGTACAACTGCAGTAGAACGTCCCTGCTCCTATACTCAGATCCTTTTGCTATGAATGCTAACATACCATTCGCTTTCTTCATTTTCTAAATGGTGGCCGACTAGGAAAAGGGGAGATGCAACGAGACCTGGGTGTCATGGTACACCAGTCATTGAAAGTAGGCATGCAGGTGCAGCAGGCAGTGAAGAAAGCGAATGGTATGTTAGCATTCATCGCAAAAGGATTTGAGTATAGGAGCAGGGAGGTTCTACAGCAGTTGTACAGGGTCTTGGTGAGACCACACCTGGAGTATTGCGTACAGTTTTGGTCTCCAAATCTGTGGAAGGACATTATTGCCATAGAGGGAGTGCAGAGAAGGTTCACCAGACTGATTCCTGGGATGTCGGGACTTTCATATGAAGAAAGGCTGGATAGACTTGGTTTATACTCTCTAGAATTTAGGAGATTGGGAGGGTATCTTATAGAAACTTACAAAATTCTTAAGGGGTTGGATAGGCTAGATGCAGGAAGATTGCTCCCGATGTTGGGGGAAGTCCAGGACAAAGGGTCACAGCTTAAGGATAAGGGGGAAATCCTTTAAAACCGAGATGAGAAGAACCTTTTTCACACAGAGAGTGGTGAATCTCTGGAACACTCTGCCACAGAGGGTAGTCGAGGCCAGTACATTGGCTATATTTAAGAGGGAGTTAGATGTGGCCCTTGTGGCTAAGGGGATCAGAGGGTATGGAGAGAAGGCAGGTACGGGATACTGAGTTGGATGATCAGCCATGATCATATTAAATGGCGGTGCAGTCTCGAAGGGCCGAATGGCCTACTCCTGCACCTAATTTCTATGTTTCTATGTTTCACTGCCTGCTGCACCTGCATGCCTATTTTCAATGACTGGTGTACCATGACACCCAGGTCTCGTTGCATCTCCCCGTTTCCTAATCGGCCACCATTCAGATAATAGTCTACTTTCCTGTTTTTGCCACCTAAGTGGATAACCTCACATTTATCCACATTATACTGCATCTGCCATGCATTTGCCCACTAACCTGGATCTTTGACACTGGGAGGCAGCAGCTCTATCCGTTACTCCACTGCATTGGGCTGAGACTGAAAAGGAGTAGACAAACGTGTGGGGCATATTTTTTCACAGAAGATGATGGGTCCCCGGAACATGCTGCTAGGGTTTGTATTGGATCTAGATATGATAGTGCCATGTATGATTATGAATATGCAGGGAATGGAGCGATATTGATTATATGCAGGCAGATAAGAGTTGGCATTGGCATAATGTTCAGCTCAGACATTGTGGGCCAAAGGGCTTGTTTCTGTGCTGTGCAGTTTTGTTTGGGGATACTGTGGGGAAACAGGCCTTTTGGCCCAACGAGTCTGCATTGACTAGCAATAACCCATACAATGATTCTATCCTGCACACTAGGGACAATTTAGACAAGACAATTAACCAACAAACCAGCACGTCTTTTGGAATGTCGGAGGGAATGAGAGTTCCAGAGAAACCCCACAGTCATGGGGAGAATGTACAAACAGCACCCATAGCCAGGATCGAACCCCTGTCTCTGGCGCTGTAAGGCTGCAATTCTACCGCTGCGTCCGTGCTCTATATTCTAGGATGACATGATTTACAAGAAGAAAGAAACAATTTCAGAAAACATATTACACCAAAGAACAATTAAATAGGAAGTCACTGCTTCAAATGACACCTTTGTTGTCTCCAAAATCTGTGCATTCATACTCCACGTATAACGAGCATAAAAGACAACTCTTTTTGAACTCAGTCTGAAGAAGGGTTTCGGCCCGAAACGTTACCTATATAACCATTTAACCATATAGCAATTACAGCACGGAAACAGGCCATCTCGGCCCTACAAGTCCGTGCCGAACAATTATGTTCCCATAGTCCCACCTGCCTGCACTCATACCATAACCCTCCATTCCATTCTCATCCATATGCCTATCCAATTTATTTTTAAATGATAACAACGAGCCTGCCTCCACCACTTCCACTAGAAGCTCATTCCACACCGCTACCACTCTCTGAGTAACGAAGTTCCCCCTCATGTTACCCCTAAACATCTGTCCCTTAATTCTGAAGTCATGTCCTCTTGTTTGAATCTTCCCTATTCTCAAAGGGAAAAGCTTGTCCACATCAACTCTGTCTATCCCTCTCATCATTTAAAGACTTCTATCAAGTCCCCCCTTAACCTTCTGCGCTCCAGAGAATAAAGACCTGTCTTATTCAAGCTTTCTCTGTAATAGTTGTTGAAACCCAGGCAACATTCTAGTAAATCTCCTCTGTACTCTCTCCATTTTGTTGACATCCTTCCTATAATTGGGCGACGAAAATTGTACACCATACTCCAGACTTGGTCTCACCAATGCCTTGTACAATTTTAACATTACATCCCAACTTCTATACTCAATGCTGTGATTTATAAAGGTTAGCATACCAAAAGATTTATTTACCACCCTATCTATATGAGATTCCACCTTCAAGGAACCATGCACAGTTATTCCCAGATCCCTCTGTTCAACTGCATTCTTCAATTCCCTCCCATTTACCATGTACGTCCTATTTTGATTTGTCCTGCCAAGGTGTAGCACCTCACATTTATCACCATTAAACTCCATCTGCCATCTTTCAGCCCATTCTTCCAAATGGACTAAATCCCGCTGTAGACTTTGGAAATCCTCTTCATTATCCACAACACCCCCTATCTTGGTATCATCTGCATACTTACTAAACCAATTTACCACACCTTCATCCAGATCATTGATGTACATGACAAACAACAAAGGACCCAACACAGATCCCTGAGGCACCCCACTAGTCACCTGCCTCCAACCCGACGAACAGCCATCCACCATTACTCTCTGGCGTCTCCCATTCAGCCACTGTTGAATCCATCTTGCTATTCCTGCATTTATACCCAACAGTTGAACCTTCTTAACCAACCTTCCATGAGGAACCATGTCAAAGGCCTTACTAAAGTCTATATAGTAAGATCCACTGCTTTACCCTCGTCAATTTCCCTAGTAACCTCTTCAAAAAATTCAAGAAGATTAGTCAAACATGACCTTCCAGGCACAAATCCATGTTGACTGTTCCTAATCAGACCCTGTTGATCCAGATGCTTATATTTATTATCTCTAAGTATCATTTCCATTAATTTACCCACCACTGAAGTCAACTAACAGGTCTATAATTGCTAGGTTTACTCTTAGAACCCTTTTTAAACATTGGAACAACATGCGCAGTACGCCAATCCTCCGGCACTATTCCCGTTTCTAATGACATTTGAAATATTTCTGTCGTAGCCCCGGCTATTTCTACACTAACTTCCCTCAATGTCCTAGGGAATATCCTGTCAGGGCCTGGGGACTTATCCACTTTGATATTTCTCAAAAGTGTCAGTACTTCTTTTACTTTGAAAGTCATAGTATCCATAGCTACTCTACTAGTTCCCCTTACCTCACATAATTCAATATCCTTCTCCTTGGTGAATACCGAAGAAAATAAACAGTTCAATATCTCCCCCATCTCTTTTGGCTCTGCAAATAGCTGTCCACTCTGTCTCTCCAATGGACCAATTTTATCCCTCGTTATCCTTTTGCTATTAATATAGCTGTAGAAACCCTTTGGATTTACTTGCACCTTAGTTGCCAAAGCAACCTCATATCTTCTTTTAGCTTTTCTAATTTCTTTCTTAACATTCTTTTTACATCCCTTATGCTCCTCAAGCACCTCATTTACTTTAGCCTTTCTCCAATCAAAAATCTCAACATTAGGTCCAGTTCTGACCCTCTCCATAATTATATTGAAAGTAATGGTATTGTGATCACTGGACCCGAAGTGCTCCCCAACGCATACCTCCGCCACCTGTCCCATCTCATTTCCTAACAGGAGGTCCAGCACTGCCCCTCCTCTAGTAAGTACCTCTATGTGTTGCTGCAAAAAACTATCCTGCACACATTTTACAAACTCCAAACCAACCAGCCCATTTACAGAATGTGTTTCCCAGTCTATGTGTGGAAATGAATGCATGAATGAAGGAATGGTTGAATGAATATGAATGAATATAAATTTAATTATCATTCAGGTATACACATAGACACAGTGCACATTGAACAAAATGTTGTTGCATTGACTCTTCAAAGTAGCAGCAGAATATAACATTTATATCAGGCGATCAGTAAAAGTGCTTAGTTTGCCCATAAAAAGTGCTTCCTGTGCATAGTTCTGTAAAATAGATATATAGGAACGTTTTTAAAAGTGGCAATGTATAAGAAAGTTCTAGCATCGGTTTGATTGTGAGTTCAATAGTCTTATGGCCTGGGGGATGAAGCTGTTGCAGAACCTGGTTGTCCCGCTCTTCATGCTGCGGTACTTCCTCCCAGAGTTAAGCAGTCCATATTGTGGGTGTGTGGAGGCTCTGGTAATGCCCTTAGCTCTTGTCAGACTGCGTTTGTAACCAATGTCCATGATGGAAGGAAGAGAAGTCCCAATGATTTTTTTCCGCTGTCCTCACCACTCTCTGAAGGCACTTCCAGTCCGCAGCTGTACAGCTGCTGCACCACATAGAGTTGCAGCTGGTCATGACTGATTCAATGGTGCTTCTGTAGAATGTGATGAGGATGGGAGGGTGGAGGTGTAAACTTCTCATCCTGCGGAGGAAGTACAACCGCTGCTGTGCCCGTTTTACCAGAGATGTGATGTTTGTAGTCCAAGTTAAGGTATCCGTTATATGCACTCCCAGGAACTTGATGCTTTTCACCTGCTCCACAGCTAAGTTGTTGATACACAGCGGAGTGTGACTGGGCTGAATTTTCATTCTGAAATCGACGACAATCTCCTTGGTTTTGTCCACATTTAGGAGAAGGTTGTTCCTGCTGCACCAGCTCACCAGCTGCTCCACCTCCTCTCTGTATGCCTGGTCGTTGTTATTGCGGATGAGGCCCACTACTGTTGTGTCATCCGTGTATTTGATGATATGGTTAGTAGTGGACCTGGCGACACAGTCATGTGTCATCAATGTAAAGAGCAGCGGACTCAGGACACAGCCCTGAGGGGAGCCGGTGCTCAGTGTGATGGCCGAGGAGGTGTTCTTCCCCACCTGCACAGACTGGGGTCTTTCAGAAAGGAAATCCAGGATCCAGTTGCATAGTCTGGTATTGAATCCTAAGGGTGCCATTTGCTCACCAGATGCTGGGGGATTATCGTGTTAAATGCTGAGCTGAAATCAACAAACAGCATCCACACGTGGGTGTTCTTCTCCTCCAGGTGTTGTAGGCTCAGGTGGACTGCAGAGGAGATAGCATCCTCTGTGGAGCGGTTCGGGCGATAAGGAAACTGGAACGGGTCAAAACTGGAGGGGAGTTTAGAGACCATGTGCTGCTTAATAAGCCTCTCAAAGCACTTCATTTTACTTCGGAGTCACGTGAGTGACTACGTGAAGAACCCCGCTCAGTGCGCAGGCGCGGCATTATGCCCAGCAGTTGCAACAGCGGCGGCAGCTGGAGTCAGGCTCTCCAGCTGCGCTTTAAAATGGACCGTCAGGTAAGTAGACGGTGCGTTGGGACTAACCGGAGGAGAGTTGGCGTTAGTGTTTTGTGACCTAAACAAACAGCTGAAGGATATGGAAGAGGCATCCAAAACCTTCGACCTCATGAGGGCAGGCCCTGCGACGAGCAAACCACGAACAACTCTGATACCCTAGCGGCAGCACCCCACGGCATCCACCGGTCGACGTCTGGAATATGGGACTGGTGAAAGCTTGGGGCCGCAATATCACCAAAGACCTTTTTTAGGTCAGGGCCCGCCGCGGACCCCCTGGAAAATGCGCCTCCCCCCAACATCGCCAGCACGTCAACAAGGCAAAACTCTAAGAAAAAAGAAAACACAAAGTCGTCAATAACCATGGAGGTAGGTGGATCTGGTTCCTACCAGCATATAGAGAATAAGGGTGCCTTACTAACAGGGGGAAGGTTACACTTGTTTAAAAAAGCATGGGGAATGATCACTAATGATAAATATAGACTCAATAGCATTGGAGGATATAAAATTCAATTTATTTCAAAAATACCGCCAGTTCAACACTGGCCCGAAAGGGTATTTTCTCCCTCCAAAAAAGAGCAACAGGAGGGACAAGCTGAACTGGTGAGACTTATAATTAAAGGGGTCATAGAAAAGACCAAACATGAGCCCTTGGAATTTGTTTCCAACATATTTACAAAAACCAAAAAAGATGGTGGATGTCGCATCATCATTGACTTAACATCCCTAAATAAGTTTGTTAAGTATATACATTTCAAAATGTAAACATTTGTGACTGCTAGACAACTGATTTCCAAAGGATACTATATGGCAAGCATTGATCTCAAAGATGCTTACTATCTGGTACCCATACATAAGGATTATAGCAGATACCTTAAATTTATCTGGATGGGGCAGATGTGCCAGTATAAAGCACTGCCTAATGGGCTCACGTCAGCCCCAAGATTATTCACACAAATATTAAAACCAGCCATGGCAACATTAAGGAAACAAAAGCATATAGTCATGGCATATTTGGACGACATCCTCATAGTGGGAAAAACTATGGAATTGGCTGTAGCAGCAGTATCAGCTACAAAACAGCTCCTAGAAACGCTGGGATTCGCCCTACATCCAGATAAATCCAAGTTAAATCCATCCTCTATCATGGACTGTCTGGGTTTCACAATTAACTCAGTCCAAATGACTATTACCCTGCCAAGGGAAAAGATGATTGCATTAGCACAATCATGCAATAATTTAAAGTTAACAAAAGACCAACTATTCGACAAGTAGCAGCAGTAATTGGGAAAATGGTAGCATTTTGGACCAATTTGGACCTTTGCATTATCAAAATTTACAAAGAGCAAAGGTGCAGGCACTAAAACAACATAAAGGTCACTATGATCGGGTCATGATGTTACCCACTGAAGCAATATCAGAGCTACAGTGGTGGACACAAAATATTTGGCATAGTTGTAGTCCTGTTATCATTACTAATGCTACTTTAGTTCTTCAAACAGATGCCAGTGCTCAAGGCTGGGGAGCAACTAACTCCATATCCAGCACAGGTGGTAGATGGACTAACTTAGAATCATCATTACTATCTACACTGGACATTAATTATTTGGAAATGTTGGGCGCCTTTTATGGTTTAAAAGCATATGCATCAAATATGCAGCACTTTCATGTTCGATTACAAATAGATAATGCTACGGTGGTGGCTTACATTAACCATATGGGCGGCATAAAATCTTTATCATGCGACAAATTGGTCAATACGATTTGGCAATGGTGTGTCGAAAGACATATTTGGCTTTCAGCTACCTATCTACCAGGTAAGCTAAACACAGTGGCGGACACCAGGTCACGCAAATTCAATGACAACATCGAATGGATGTTAAATCCCAAAGCATTTGCTAAAATTGTAAAGCAATATGGAAAGCCAGATATCGATTTATTTGCATCAACACTAAATCACCAATTAACTACGTATGTCGCTTGGGAACCAGATCCAGAGGCAGCAGCGGTAGATGCCTTCACGCTGGATTGGGGAAAGTTCTTTTTCTATGCCTTTCCTCCCTTCTGCCTCATCAATCGGGTACTTCGCAAAATCCAGATGGACTCAGCCTCTGGAATTTTGGTGGTACCCGACTGGCCTACACAGCCATGGTTCCCAGTACTTCATGACATGGTGGTGGAATCATCAATGGTGTTTCCCAGTCATCCAGGTTTATTGATTCACCCAGTGTCAGGCATAAGCCATCCATGCCATCAAGACATTAAACTCCTGGGTTGCAGATTCTAAACCGACCCTATCTGGACCTGGGATTATCGCAACAAACCATCACCACCATGTCAGCATCCCTGAGAACATCTACAAAGAGGCAGTACCTAACCAACATCAAGAAATGGGAGAGGTACTGCCAAGAAACAGGGACTTCATACGAAACAGCCACAGCAGCCAATGTTCTCGAGTTCCTGGCCTACCTACATCACTACGAGGGTATGAGCTACAGTGCCATCAACACGGAACGTAGTGCCCTCTCCACTTACCTCAAACCTGCAGGACATCAGCCTATGGGATCCCATCCACTGGTGGTTAAACTGATGAGGGGCATTTATAACATCAAGCCCCCCAAGCCCAGGTATACTCAAATTTGGGACATCAGTGTCGTTCTGACATACCTCCGGGATAGACCACCAGCAAGATCCCTCAGCCTCGAGCAATTAACACTAAAAACGCTCATGCTGATGGCTCTAGTATCTGCACAGAGGGTCCAGTCGTTACACAAACTTAGACTGGACAGCATGGAAACAACACCAGACCAGGTAACATTCACCCTACTAGGTCTGATAAAACAAAGCAGGCCAGGAACATCCAACGCACTAGTGGTATTCCGGGCCTACCCACCAGAGCCACGATTGTGTGTGGTGACCCACCTCAAACAGTACATCGGCACAACCCATAACATCCGAGGGAGTAAAAGAGCCTTATGGGTCAGCCACAAAAAACCACATGGCCGGGTAACACGCCAGACCATTTCAAGATGGTTAAAACAGGTATTGGAAGCTGCTGGGATAGACATTAACCTTTACAAATCTCATTCCACCAGGGCAGCATCCACATCAACGGCAGCTAGGATGGATGTGCCTATTGACCTCATCCTGAACACAGCAGGATGGTCGAGGGAATCCACATTCCGAACATTCTACAATAAGCCATTGATGAAGCCTGATTGCAGCGAGAATATTAGAAGCTGCAAATATTTAATTTAAAGCCCGGGGGAGCTATTTTGTTTTTTGTTATTGTTAATAAATACCTTTTTGTTTTTCTTGAAAAACAGATTCATTGGTTAATTACGATAACACTTCCTTCCTCAAGAGCTTTCGACAGTGAGTGAGTAAAACTGTTACACGGTTTGAAATCACAGAGCTTTGAAATCTTCACGTAGTCACTCACGTGACTCCGAAGTAAAATAGTAAGATTAAACGAGTACTTACCAGTTTGAAGTTTGATCTGTATTTTATGAGGAGTTACGATGAGGGATTACATGCCCTCCGCTCCCACCCTCGTTATATGGATCAAACTGATAAATTGATGTCTCTTTTTCTTTACTATGTTACTTCAAACACTTGTGTCTGTCTGTGATTCCACACCGCTGCTTGGAAGTAATACGCACATGCGCACTGAGCGGGGTTCTTCACGTAATCCCTCATCGTAACTCCTCATAAAATACAGATCAAACTTCAAACTGGTAAGTTCTCGTTTAATCTTACTATTATTATTGGTGTGAGTGCTACGGGGCGGTAATCATTCAGGCAGGTTATTGTGGACTTTTTGGGAACTGGTATGATGGTGGCTGTCTTGAAACATGATGGAACAATGGCCTGGTTCAGGGAGATGTTAAAAATGTCTGTCAGAACCAGGGCCAGCTGGTCGGCACATCCCCTAAGCAGACGCCCCGGTATGTTATCCGGACCTTTCGCTCGTCAATGCCCTCCAGGATTCTGCGGACTTCAGCAGTTTCAAAATACAGTGTCTGTTCTCCTGGTTGTGGCTCTAATGTCCTCACTGTCGTGGTGTCCAGTGCCTCAAACCTGCCAAAATGATTATTGAGTTCATTGAGAAAGTCTGTGTCATCCTTACAAGACATCTGAGGGGCCTTGGAGTTTGTTATGGCCCGGATGCCTTCCCACATGTTCCTGGTGTTGTTAACATCCTGTAAGAAACCCTGGATTTTCTGTCCGTGGGCGCGCTTTGCTTTCCTTATTTCACGGTTGAGGTTGGCTCTCGCTGTTCTCAGAGCCCCCAAATCACCAGATTTAAAAGCTGCATTCCGTGCTTTCAGCATGGCACGCACCTCTGCAGTAATCCAAGGTTTGTGGTTGGCCCGGGTTGTGATATTCCTGATGACAGTGACGTCCTCCATGTACTTCTGTATATATCCCGACACAGACATGGCATACTCATCCACA
>JAWMAR010000230.1:3463206-3468206 GCA_036785375.1 Leucoraja ocellata
TCAGGCAGGGGAACCGCGCCTTGCGCAGTCACGCGGTGGCCGAGAAAGTCAATTTTGTTGACCCCAAACCGGCACTTGTCCAGGTTGATGGCCAAACCATGCTCGCTGAGCCGCTGACAGAGCTGTCGAAGGTGAGCGCAGTGTTGCTGCTGCGAGCGGCTGGCCACCAGGATGTCGTCCAGGTACACGAACACGAATTCGAGGTCACGACAAACCCCGTCCATGAGGCGGTGAAAGGCCTGTGCAGCGTTTTTGAGGCCGAACGGCATCCGAGTAAACTCGTAAAGCCCGAATAGCGTGATGATAGCCGTCTTGGGTACGTCATCCGGGTGAACCGGGATCTGATTTTACTTCGGAGTCACGTGAGTGACTACGTGAAGAAGCCCGCCCCAGCACGCATTTGGGTTACGTTTCAGCAGGCAACAGCGGCAGGCGGGAGACAGGGCTCCCGCAGAAACGAGAAAAACTAAGTTCAGGTAAGTACTTACCTTTATTTTTACAGCCCCTTTGCGTCTGCTTGTTCCCCGCAGGGCATGCAAGCGGCCCCCTTGGACTCCGGGAGGAGTTTTATCCGTTGTCAGGAGGGGAGGAAAGACGCTACCAGGACCGCACTCACCGGCGGACCATGGATGAGAGCTGTGCCGGTAACTCTCCACAGGGGCGACATCAAGAGAGCGCAGGAAGACGGCGCTAGCACTGCGTGGAGGTTCCTCTCAGTCCTCGCTCGCTCTCGAGTACTGTCCAGGTGAGGCAGGCAGGCGGGCGGGAGGAGGCTTCCGACTTTTGCGGAGCCGGTAAGGGGACCCACTGTGCAGTGCTGGCGTGAGTGCGCTGCAGCCCGAGTGCAGGTGAGCAGCAGCCCGAGTGCAGAGAGAGAGAGAGAGCAAGGACCGCTAATCAGCGGGCCGCTCCCGACACTGCACCAAGCCCGTCAGCATCAACAGCGGGCTGGGGAAAATGCTGCACCTGCCCGCTCTACGGAGGAAACGTCATTGGGCAGCAACAGGCGGTAGGACCGCTTAGCGGGCGGTCCGCAAACCCGACACCGCGACCGAGCCAGCCCGCTAGCGCCTGAGCAGCGGGCTGGATGTGTGTAAAACCGGTCGGTGGAGCCGACATCGGACTGGGACGTCTCTCCACCCAGGAGGGGGAGAGACAGCCGCCCGAGCTGCAGGAGCGGCTCTTGGGCATTGCAAAGGTGAGTTTGCAGTTGTGTTTTATTACAGATTTCAGGAACACAACGCAAAAACTCGCAAAGAGAAACTGCCCCGCTCCAACTCTACCAGCGGGGCAGCAACCGGCGGCAGCGTCGCTCGCAGAGCGTTTTCGCTATCCCTGAGACCGAGCCAAGCCAGTCTCGCCAGAGCCTGCACGGCGGACTGGGAAAGCGGCCAGGAAGCCAAACGGCCGGTCGTCTCCGACT
Source organism: Leucoraja ocellata (assembly GCA_036785375.1). Classification (NCBI taxonomy): domain Eukaryota; kingdom Metazoa; phylum Chordata; class Chondrichthyes; order Rajiformes; family Rajidae; genus Leucoraja; species Leucoraja ocellata. Next base: position 3,464,630 of record JAWMAR010000230.1, read on the forward strand.
CGTCGGAGGGCGACATGTCTCTACCAAAGCAGAGAGAGACAGCCGCCTGAGCTGCACTTAGCAGCTCCTGGAGGAGAAGGTCCACCGGGAACAGCAGCGCTCCCGGCGAGACAGGACAGGCACCTCCTCCATAGTGTCGTGTCAGGCACTGCCCTTTGCTACCCTCATACCACGGGTTGGAGCAGGAGGCTAGCATTGGTGACCAGGGCAGGGCTGGTCTGCAAATGGGGCAGGCGGACAAAATCGGGAGTATGCATGAGGTGCAGGATCAGGAACAGCTGTTGGGTATGGTGGACCGCTTCGTAGCAACCCCACGGGCTGGAGCACCGCCGGAGCCAAAACAATGGCAGCCAGCACAAAACTCTACTAAAAAAGGTGCTCGCCGAGGAGCTGCAAGAATATACAGCACCAGAGAACTGTGAGGCCCTTAAGGGAAATAAGCCTCAAACAGCAACATCTGCGATTGTGGGGGCCCTTATGCGGGCATAAAAACTCAAGCTACAGCGGATCCGAAGGCTCCTGACGTCAGCTATCACAGTCTATGCTCGTTCTGTGGAGATAACGAGATGAACACATACCACCAGAAAGTGCTGGTATTAAGGTGTACCACACAATTCGAACTAAACAATCTCCGAAGGGAAATATAACACCTGCCCTCAATCTCAAAATTTGCAGGCTTGAGCAAAGCCCCAGCTGCGGAGGCAGACTCACTGCTATTTGGGAGAGATCGGAACAAAAAGCTGAAGGAGATGGAAGAGGCATCAAGAACCTTCGGCATCATGAGGGCAGGCCCCGGGACGAGCAAACCACGACTTCCGATACCCAAGCAGCAGCACCTCACGGCATCCACCAGTCGATGTCTAGAATATGGCACTGGTGAACGCTTGGGGCCGCACTATCCCCAAAGATCTTTCAGATCAGAGCCCGCCGCGGACCCCCTGGAAAATGCGCCTCCCCCCAACGTCGCCAGCACGTCCTCAGAACAAAAGCACTCAGAAAACAGAAAACACAAAACCGCCAATAACCATGGAGGTAGGTGGGTCTGGTTCCTACCAGCATATAGAGCGCTTTCCTGGACTATCTTGGCTTTCATATTAATTCAGTCCACGTAACTATAATGTTGCCAAGAGACAACATAGTTGAATTGGCACAAACAAGCAACAAATTAATGGTCAAGCTACCAGCTACTCGACAAATAACAGAGTAATTGGGAAAAAATGGTACCATTTCAGTCTACATGATTCAGATGTTAGTATCAAAAACAACATATAGGTTGTCATTGACCATCTCATGAAGTTACCCACTGAAGTAATATCAGAAAGACAGTGGTGGGGTTACCACTTATACTGGGCATTAATTATCTAAAAAATGTTCGGGTGAAATTTATGAGTTTTAAGCACTTGCATGTATGGGTATAAATAGACTACACTATGGAGGTGGCCTATATTAACCATATGGCAGCATAAAGTCGGTATCATATGACAAGTTGGTCAAAACAATTTGGCAATGGTATATCCATAGAAGTATTTGACTATCAACAACTTACCTGCCCGGTAAGCAAAATACAGTGACAGACACCAGGTCACATAATATTAAGGACAACATCAATTAGATGTTTTCATATAAAGTTTTAACAAAACTATCAAGCTATATGATGCAACAGATATTAATGCATTTCATTGTCTCTGTACTGCACACTGATAATGACAATTAAAATGGAATGTGAATCTGGTATCGATTATTTGCATCAATGCTTATCACCAGGTGTTCGGGGATGTCCTATGTATGTCGCGGGGGAAACCAGACCCTGGGGCAGTGGAATCCTCATTAAAAATGTCTCTGGGACAGATAGTTCCAGCAGAAAGCTCGTCAGCTATATATATTAACTTTTCTGACCTATAGGTCATGTTTGTCGTTCAAGAATGTATTTATAATATTGCGTTCACGCTGCATTGGTGAAATTAATTCTATGTATTTTTCCCTTCTGCCTCACCAATCGAGAACAACGCACAGTACAAAAGGATTCTGCTTCAGGTATTTGACAGTACCTGACGGACTTACGCAGCCATTGTTTCACTTACGCAATGACATGGTTGTTGGAACTTGGATGGTATTTCCCAGTACCCAGACGGAGCCGGGCACAAGTCAACTGTGCCATGGGAAAAAATAAGCTCCTGAGCTGCAGATTCTGCGCAAGCCTCTGGGACTGGGATTGTTATACTGAACAATCGACACCATGTCAGCATCCTTTTGAACATCCACTGGACTACAACACTTGTCCAGCATCAAGAGAAGTACTGCAAGGATACAGGGAGAACCTACTCATCCGATACAGTTACTACGAACTGGAATTCCTGGAGAACCTTCATTACGATGAAGGATTCGGCTACAGTACCATCAACACAGCTAGAACTGCCCTGCCTGTTGTTTCAAAACAGCTACAGGACAACAGGCCATGGGGTCACTGGCTGGTGGTAAATTTGGAGGGTATTAAAACTCTAAACCCCTAGACCAGGTACACCCATATATGGGATGTCACAGTGGTATAACCATACTTCAGGAGATACCCACCAGCCAGATCCCTAAACCTGAACCTTCTATGCACTAAACACATATGTTGAAGGCACACGGAGCAGCACAGAGGGTCCAGTCACTACTCCTATTTACAACTGGACACCATGCTCATAGCTTCAACCAGATCTCTATCATTGTCCAGGGAATGGTCAAACCAAACCAGGAACACCTTATCCAGTCATAAAACCCGGGCTTACCCTCCAAGAAACACGGTAATGTGCCATGACCCTATTACCTTACATAGACACAACCTAATTATTCGAGGGAGATGAAAAGCCTTGTGGGTTGGTCACAAAAAACCTTGTGGTCGGGTAACAAGCCTTTTTTGAGATGGCTCAAGCAGGTATTAATGCTCCTGGGATAAAACTAACATGTACAAAGTTTTCATTCCAGGACAAGCTTCCACGTCAACGGCAAAAGAATGGACGTGCCTGTAAACCACATCCTGGCTACAGCAGAATGGTGGGGGTAAACGTTCAGAGAAATAATTTATTATAAACTGTTGACAAAACCTGTTTTATTTGCAGGGAAGATTCCGATCTGCAAATATTTTAAATTAGCCAAGGGGAGCATTTAAAATTCTTCAGTGTTATTGTAAAAATACCATTGTTTTTCTATAAACAGATTCATTGGTTCATTATGATAACACGCTTCCTCCCTCAAAGGCTTCGGCAGCGAGTGATATAAAGCTGTTACACGGTTTGAAATCACAGAAGCTTTGAAATCTTCACGTAGTCACTCACGTGACTCGAAGTAAAATAGTAAGATTAAACGAGAACTTGCCAGTTTGAAGTTTGATCTGTATTTTATGAGGAGTTACGATGAGGGATTACGTGCCCTCCGCTCCCACCCTCATTACATGGATCAAACTGATAATTGATGTCTCTGTATTCTTTACTATGTTACTTCAAATCTTGTGTCTATCTGTGATTCCACACCACTGCTTTGAAGTATGCCGCAATGCGTGCTGGGGCGGGCTTCTTCACGTAATCCCTCATCGTAA
>JAWMAR010000230.1:3470466-3542966 GCA_036785375.1 Leucoraja ocellata
AGATCAGATTCCTTACTAGGAATCACTTCAGTTGTTGAGGGAGTGGACAGGTTCTGCCAGGGACAGGAAAGTGTTAGTGGAGGGACAGTAGGGGATCGAGGTTTACTTTGGATATACAGCATGGAAACAGGCCCTTTGGCCACCTGAGTCCGTGCCCACCCACACACTAGTTCTATTCTATACACTAGGGACACTTTATGGAAGCCAACTAACCTACAAAACTGCATGTTTATGTAGTGTGGAAGGAAACTGGAGAAAACCCGTATCCCTGGTGCTGTGAGGCAGCAACTCTAGCGCTGTGCCACCATGTCACGGACCATAACATCACCTCCTCATGTTCTCCAGAGATAGCGGCTGGCCCGGCAAAGCTCGTTCGGGTTGATTGTGTGTGGACATTCAAGTGATGGGTGAAGTGTCAAATAGATGATGCAGGGCACTGTTTACCGTGGAAAAAGGCATGGGTGTGAGGGAGCTCTGGAGGGGATAAGGGTGATGTGTAGGAAGGAACTGCAGATGCTGGTTTAAATCGAAGATAGACACAAATGCTTTCTGGAAGGATACAAGGAAAAGCCTGGGTATCCAGGCCGGTGAGTCCAACATCAATGGAGTCTACACCAATCCCGTTACTGCTTTCCCAATGCGCTGCTATAACATCTTTAATCATCGATGCTGATCTTCCCCACCATCGATGTAAGGCTAACTGGTCTATAATTCCCCATTTTCTCTCTCCCTCCTCTCTTAAAAAGTGGGGTTACATTGGCTACCCTCTAGTCCACAGGAACTGATCTAGAGTCTCCAATGATCACCAATCCATCCATGATTTCTAGGGCCACCTCATTGAATACACTGGGATGCAGACCATCAGGCCCTGGGGATTTATCTGCCTGCAGTCCCAACTGTTTACCCAACACCATTTTCTGTCTAATGTGGGTTCCCTTCAGTTCCTCCCTCCCACTAGATCCTCGGTCCCCGAGTATTTCCGAATGATTGTTTATGTCTTCCTTAGTGAAGACAGAACCAAAGTACTCCATATAACCATATAACAATTACAGCACGGAAACAGGCCATCTCGGCCCTTCTAGTCCGTGCCGAACACGTATTCTCCCCTAGTCCCATATACCTGCACTCAGACCATAACCCTCCATTCCTTTCCCGTCCATATAACTATCCAATTTATTTTTAAATTATAAAATCGAACCTGCCTCCACCACTTCCACTGGAAGCTCATTCCACACAGATACCACTCGGAGTAAAGAAGTCCCCCCTCATGTTACCCCTAAACTTCTGTCCCTTAATTCTCAAGTCATGTCCCCTTGTTTGAATCTTCCCTACTCTCAGTGGAAAAGCTTATCCACGTCAACTCTGTCTATCCCTCTCATCATTTTAAAGACCTCTATCAAGTCCCCCCTTAACCTTATGCGTTCCAAAGAATAAAGACCTAACTTGTTCAACCTTTCTCTGTAACTTAGTTGCTGAAACCCAGGAAACATTCTGGTAAATCTCCTCTGTACTCTCTCTATTTTGTTGACATCCTTCCTATAATTAGGCGACCAAAATTGTACACCATTATCCAGAATTGGCCTCACCAATGCCTTGTACAACTTGAACATTACATCCCAACTTCTATACTCAATGCTCTGATTTATAAAGGCCAGCACACCAAAGGCTTTCTTTACCACCCTATCTACATCAGATTCCACTTTCAGGGAACTGTGCACAGTTATTCCTAGATCCCTCTGTTCAACTGCATTCCTCAATTCACTACCATTTACCATGTACGTCCTATTTTGATTTGTCCTGCCAAGATGTAGCACCTCACACTTATCAGCATTAAACTCCATCTGCCATCCTTGAGCCCACTCTTCCAAATGGCCTAAATCTCTCTGTAGACTTTGAAAATCCACTTCATTATCCACAACACCACCTATCTTAGTATCATCTGCATACTTACTAATCCAATTTACCACACCATCATACAGATCATTGATGTACATGACAAACAACAGTGGACCCAACACAGATCCCTGTGGCACCCCACTAGTCACTGGCCTCCAACCCTACAGAAAGCCACCCACCATTACTCTCTGGTATCTCCAATTCAGCCACTGTTGAATCCAGCTTGCTACTCCACCATTAATACCCAACAATTGAACCTTCTTAACCAACCTTCCATGAGGAACCTTGTCAAAGGCCTTACTGAAGTCCATATATACAACATCCACTGCTTTACCCTCATCAATTTACCGAGTAACCACTTCAAAAAATTAAAGAAGATTAGTCAAACATGACTTTCCAGGCAAAAATCCATGTACAAAAATTGTTCATCCCAGTTTGGCAAAAGAATAAATCAGGGAAGGTAGTGCATCCGTGGATAACAAGGGAAATCAGGGATAGTATCAAAGCAAAAGATGAAGCGTACAAATTAGCCAGAAAAAGCAGCATACCAAAGGACTGGGAGAAATTCAGAGACCAGCAGAGGAGGACAAAGGGCTTAATTAGGAAAGGGAAAATAGATTATGAAAGAAAACTGGCAGGGAACATAAAAACTGACTGCAAAAGTTTCTATAGATATGTGAAGAGAAAGAGATTAGTAAAAACAAATGTAGGTCCCTTGCAGTCAGAAACAGGTGAATTGATCATGGGGAACAAGGATATGGCGGACCAATTGAATAACTACTTTGGTTCCGTCTTCACTAAGGAGGACATAACTAATCTTTCGGAAATAGCAGGGGACCGCGGGTCAAAGGAGATGGAGGAACTGAGTGAAATCCAGGTCAGTCGGGAAGTGGTGTTGGGTAAATTGAATGGATTAAAGGCCGATAAATCCCCAGGGCCAGATAGGCTGCATCCCAGAGTACTTAAGGAAGTAGCTCCAGAAATAGTGGATGCATTAGTGATAATTTTTCAAAACTCTTTAGATTCTGGAGTAGTTCCTGAGGATTGGAGGGTAGCTAACGTAACCCCACTTTTTAAGAAGGGAGGGAGAGAGAAAACGGCGAATTACAGACCAGTTAGTCTAACATCGGTAGTGGGGTAACTGCTAGAGTCAGTTATTAAAGATGGGATAGCAGCACATTTGGAAAGTGGTGAAATCATTAGACAGTCAGCATGGATTTCGAAAGGTAAATCATGTCTGACGAATCTTATAGAATTTTTCGAGGATGTAACTAGTAGAGTGGATAGGGGAGAACCAGTGGATGTGTTGTATCTGGACTTTCAGAAGGCTTTCAACAAGGTCCCACATAAGAGATTAGTATACAAACTTAAAGCACACGGTATTGGGGGTTCAGTATTGATGTGGATAGAGAACTGGCTGGCAAACAGGAAGCAAAGAGTAGGAGTAAACGGGTCCTTTTCACAATGGCAGGCAATGACTAGTGGGGTACCGCAAGGCTCAGTGCTGGGACCCCAGCTATTTACATTATATATTAATGATCTGGATGAGGGAATTGAAGGCAACATCTATAGGTTAGCGAATGATACTAAGCTGGGGGGCAATATTAGCTGTGAGGAGGATGCTAGGAGACTACAAGGTGACTTGGATAGGCTGGGTGAGTGGGCAAATGTTTGACAGATGCAGTATAATGTGGATAAATGTGAGGTTATCCATTTTGGTGGCAAAAACAGGAAAGCAGACTATTATCTAAATGGTGGCCGATTAGGAAAAGGGGAGATGATGCAACGAGACCTGGGTGTCATGGTACAGGTACATTGAAAGTAGGCATGTAGGTGCATCAGGCAGTTAAGAAAGCGAATGGTATGTTAGCTTTCATAGCAAAAGGATGTGAGTATAGGAGCAGGGAGGTTCTACTGCAGTTGTACAGGGTCTTGGTGAGACCACACCTGGAGTATTGTGTACAGTTTTGGTCTCCAAATCTGAGGAAGGACATTATTGCCAGAGAGAGAGTGCAGAGAAGGTTCACCAGACTGATTCCTGGGATGTTAGGTCTTTCACATGAAGAAAGACTGGATAGACTCGGCTTGTACTCGTTAGAATTTAGGAGATTGAGGGAGGATCTTATAGAAACTTACAAAATTCTTAAGGGGTTGGGCAGGCTAGATGCAGGAAGATTGTTCCCGATGTTGGGGAAGTACAGGACAAGGGGTCACAGCTCAAGGATAAGGGGGAAATCCTTTAAGACCGAGATGAGAAAAACATTTTTCACACAGAGAGTGGTGAATATCTGGAACTCTCTGGCACAGAGGGTAGTTGAGGCCAGATCATTGGCTATATTAGATGTGGCCCTTGTGGCTAAAGGGATCAGGGGGTATGGAGAGAAGGCAGGTACGGGATACTGAGTTGGATGATCAGCCATGATCATATTGAATGGCGGTGTATGCTCAAAGGGCCGAATGGCCTACTCCTGCACCTATTTTCTATGTATCTATCTATGTTGACTGTTCCTAATCAGACCCTGTTCATCCAGATGTTTATCTCTACAACGTATCCTTTCCATTAATTTGTCCACCACTGACGTCAAACTAACAGGTCTATAATTGCTAGGTTTACTCTTAGAACCCTTTTTTTTCTTTTATTTTTTTTTTCGTTTACTCGTTTAACTGTTCTGCCATTTCCTTGTTTCCCATTATAAATCCACCTGTGTCTGACTGTAAGGGACCTACATTTGTCTTCACTAATTGTTTCCTTTCTACATACCTTTACGGTCAGTTTTTATATTCCCCGCAAGCTTTCTTTCATGCACTTCCCCCCCCTTATTTAACCCCTTTGTTCTCCTCTGTTGTTCTAAATTTCTCCCAGTCATCCAGTTTGCTGCTTCCTCTGGCCAATTACAGTAGATGCCTCTTCTTTGGCTTTGACGCTGTACGGCCAACAGTTGGAGTGTGTGGGCACTGTTAATCTGCTATTATAGGGAGGATGTCATTGAATTGGAAAGATCTACAACAGCAGTAGAGTTGGCACAGCAGTAGAGTTGCTGCTGCCTTACAGCACATTCAGCACCAGAGACCCAGGTTCAATCCTGCCTACGGGTCCTGTCTGTACGGAGGTTGTATGTTCTCCCCGTGACCTGCGTGGGTTTTCTCCGGGATCTTCGGTTTCCTCCCACACTCCAAAGATGTACAGGTATGTAGGTTAATTGGCTTGGTATAAGTGTAATTGGTCCCTAGTGTGTGTAGAATAGTGTTAATATATGGGGATGGCTGGTCGGAGTGGACTCAGTGGGTCAAAGGGCCTGTTTTGGTGCTGTATCTCTAAACTAAACGAATGTTGCTGGGTGCGGAGAATTTGATTTCTAAGGGATAGGTCAGGAGTGTGACCTTCCCTACAGCACAGGAGGCCGAGGAGTGAGCTGTTCGAACTTTATGAATCACGAGGGGTAATAATGTCAATAGCCACTGTCCTTACACACAGAGCAGCGGAGTCTAAACCGGTGGGCGCAGTTTAAGGTGAGACGGGAAAGGTTGAAAACGGACTGGAGGGGTGATCTTACAGAGATGTCTAAGATCACGAGGGGAACAGAATGCAGAATCTTTTACCGAGGGCTGGGGAATCAAGAACCGGGGGACACAAGGTTAAGGCGAGAGGGGGAAGATTTAATAGGAACTTTTTCTACACAGACCAGTGGATGGAAAGGGCAGCTGGAGGAAGTGGTAGAGGTGGGGAAAGTTACCACATTTTAAAGACGCTTGTACAGGTGCTTGTGTAAGGATGGATAGAAACATAAATAGGTGCAGGAGTAGGCCATTCGGCCCTTCGAGCCAGCACCACCATTCAATATGATCATGGCTGATCATCTAAAATCAGTTCCTGCTTTTTCCAAATTATCCTTGATTCCGTTAGCCCGATTAGCTAAATTTAACTCTTTCTTGAATATATGCAGTAAATTGGCCTCCACTACCTTCTGTGGCAGAGAATTCCACAGATTCACAACTCTCTGGGTGAAAAGGTTTTCTTCATCTCAGTCCTAAATGACCGTCCCCTTATTCTTAAACTGTGACCCCTGGTTCTGAACTCGCCAAATCGTAGTGAGACAGGGCAGCTGGGACTGGCTGGGCGAGGTGGGCCGAAGGGCCTGTAACTGCTGTAGAGCCCCACACCCTGTAACTGAGGAGGGATGGGGAAGGTGAGGGGTGAGGTGGCCCAGTGAGACAAAGGGTAGGCTGGGGGGGGAGGGGTCGGAGAGGGGTGGGGGAAGGGATGGGAAGGAGTTGGGGGGTGGGGTGAGTGGGGCAGAGGAGGGGCGAGGGGGAAAGTGGGGAGGGGGTGGGGTAGTGAGGGGGGGTGAGTGGGGCAGAGGTGGGGAGGGGGAGGGGTAGTGAGGGGGGTGAGTGGGACAGAGGTGGGGAGTGGAGCAGAGGGGGGTAGTGGGGAGGGGGTGGGGTAATGGGGCAGAAGGGGGGTGTGGGGAGGTAGTGGGGAGGGGGTGCAGGGGAGGAGTGGGGCAGAGGGGGAGGGGCAGTGGGGAGGTGAGTGGAGTAGAGGGGGTGGGGTAGTGGGGAGGGGGTGGGTTAGTGGGGAGGGGGTGGGCGGTGAGTGGGGCAGAGGGGGGAGTAGGGGAGTAGGTGCAGGGGAGGAGTGGGGCAGAGGGGGGTGGGGCAGAGGAGGAGGGGCAGTGGGGTTGCCACCTACCGATGTGGTGATGCCGTGCCCTGGAGCGACTGCCCGATGCCACACAGCTCATGAACATGTAGTCCGCATCCTCGGCTGCAACTGAAGCACCAACGTCTCACCATTGCTCACCATCCCCCCCCTCCCCCCTTGCACCCCGCCCCCCTCACCGCGGTGACCAAACTGCGGGGCAAGGGACAACATCATTGGGCTGGGAGTGAGGACGGCATTCCAGGCCGATCCCGGGTGGGGAGTGTTGCTGGGACCAGCAGGCTCTCGCTCCCTCTCCCTCTCAGGCAACGTCAGCGGCACGGAGGCTCAGCGGGTAGAGCTGCTGCCTCACAGGGCCAGACACATCGGCTCAATCCTGACCTCGGTTGCTGCCCGTGTGGAGTTTGCATGTTCTCCCGGTTTCCTCCGAGTGCTCCGGTTTCCTCCCACATCCCAAAGACGTGCGGGTTTGTAGGTTAATTGGCCCTCGGTAAATTACCACTAGTGCGCAGGGAGTGGATGAGAAAGTGGGATAATGTGGAACTAGTGTGAACGGGTAATCGATGGTCAGTGCGGACTTGGGGGGCCGGGGGGCCGAGGGGCCGGAGGTGCTGTATCTCTGAAATAAATTAAAAGCTGACACACCCCAATCTGGGACGAGCAGAGAAACTACTGCCAGCTTCTAGAAGGTTCCCACAGAACAACAAATTAGCTCATGTACCTCCATTATTGAAGGAGGGTGAGAGTGACACTAGTCCACTGCTTTCCAGTTCAGTTGAGTTCAGTTTATTGTCACGTGTACCGAGGTACAGTGAAAAGCTTCTGCTGCGGACGACTCAGTCAGCAGTAAGGCAACACATGATTACAATCGATCCACTTTCTTATCCAATGCAGGTCGGGCAGCATACATGGAGGGAATCGACAGGTGACGTTTCAGGTCAGGAGTGACCCACTTCAGCCTACCTTCAGACTGGGTCCCTCATGACCCAGCATTAGTGATAATTTTCAAAACTCTTTAGATTCTGGAGTAGTTCCTGAGGATTGGAGGGTAGCTAATGTAACCCCACTTTTTAAAAAGGGAGGGAGAGAGAAAATGGGGAATTACAGACCAGTTAGTCTAACATCGGTAGTGCGGAAACTGCTAGAGTCAGTTATTAAAGATGGGATAGCAGCACATTTGGAAAGTGGTGAAATCATTGGACAAAGTCAGCATGGATTTACGAAAGGTAAATCATGTCTGACTTATCTTATAGAATTTTTCGAGGATGTAACCAGTAGAGTGGATAAGGGAGAACCAGTGGATGTGTTATATCTGGTCTTTCAGAAGGCTTTCGACAAGGTCCCACATAAGAGATTAGTATACAAACTTAAAGCACACGGTATTGGGGGTTCAGTATTAATGTGGATAGAGAACTGGCTGGCAGACAGGAAGCAATGAGTAGGAGTAAACGGGTCCTTTTCAGAATGGCAGCCAGTGACTAGCGGGGTACCGCAAGGCTCAGTGCTGGGACCTCAGCTATTTACAATATATATTAATGATTTGGACGAGGGAATTGAATGCAACATCTCCAAGTTTGCGGATGACACTAAGCTGGGGGGCAGTGTTAGCTGTGAGGAGGATGCTAGGAGGCTGCAAGGTGACTTGGATAGGCTGGGTGAGTGGGCAGATGCATGGCAGATGCAGTATAATGTGGATAAAAGTGAGGTTATCCACTTTGGTGGCAAAAACAGGAAAGTAGACTGTTATCTGAATGGTGGCTGATTAGGAAAAGGGGAGATGGGCGTCATGGTACACCAGTCATTGAAAGTAGGCATGCAGGTGTAGCAGGCAATGAAGGAAGCGAATGGTATGTTAGCATTCATAGCAAAAGGATTTGAGTATAAGAGCAGGGAGGTTGAGGAAAGACATTCTTGCCATAAAGGGAGTACAGAGAAGGTTCACCAGACTGAATCCTGGGATGTCAGGACTTTCCTATGAAGAAAGACTGGATAGACTCAGCTTGTACTCGCTAGAATTTAGAAGATTGAGGGGTGATCTTATAGAAACTTACAAAATTCTTAAGGGGTTGGACAGGCTAGATGCAGGAAGATTGTTCCGATGTTGGGGAAGTCCAGAACAAGGGGTCACAGTTTAAGGATAAGGGGGAAATCTTTTAGGACCGAGATGAGAAAAATATGTTTCACACAGAGAATGGTGAATCTCTGGAAGTCTCTACCACAGAAGGTAGTTGAGGCCAGATTATTTGCTATATTTAAGAGGGAGTTAGATGTGGCCCTTGTGGCTAAAGGGATCTGGGGGTATGGAGAGAAGGCAGGTTCAGGATACCGAGTTGGATGATCAGCCATGATCATATTGAATGGCGGTGCAGGCTCGAAGGGCCGAATGGCCTACTCCTGCACCTGTTTTCTATGTTTCTATATCTATGTTTCTATAAGCACTTGGTTCTTTGTGAACCATTCCAACATCTGCAGTTTCTGGAGACCTCATCAGTAGATGCGCTATTCTGGGAAGGAGGGGAGGTGGGAATTGTGCAGGAATGGCCAGTGGTGACCTTAGAGTGATACAGTGTGGAATGAAGCCATTCGGCCCAATTTGCCCACACAAGCCAACATGTCCCAGCTACACTAGGCCCACCAGCCCACATGTCCTCCATATCTCTCCAAACCTGTCCTATCCTTGTGCCTATCTAACTGTTTCTTTAACGTTGGGATAGTCCCAGCCTCAACTACCTTGTAGCTTGTTCCATACACCCACCACCATGTTAAAATGATACCCCTCAGATTCCTATTAAATCTTTTCCCCTTCACCTTGAACCTATGTCCTCTGGTCCTCGATTCACCTACTCTGGGCAAGAGACAGTGCATCTACCCGATCTATTCCTCTCATGATCATATACACCTCTATAAGGTCACCCCTCATCCTCCTACACTCGAAGAGGGCAAGGGGCGGGAGTCTGCACTCACTGAACTTGTTTACATCCTGCCACTGGCAGGGGCAAGGGCAGATCAGTGGGCACACATATCATGCCAGGATGTAGCATTGGGGTGAAGCAATCAGCCTTGATGCTTAGTGTCGGAAGGAACTGCAGATGCTGGTTTAAACCGAAGATAGACACAAAATGCTGGAGTAACTCAGCTGGACAGGCAGCATCTCTGGAGAGAAGCAATGGGTTATGATTCGTGTCGAGACCTTTCTTACTCGTCCCTTCCCACCCAAACCACCCCCTCCCCAGGTACTCTCCCCATCAACAGCAGGAGATGCAACACCTGTCCCCCTCGACTCCCTCCAAGGACCCCGACATTCTTTTCAGGTGAGGCAGAGGTTCACTAGCACCTCCTCCAACCTCATCGACTGCATCTGTTGTTACATGTGTGGACTCCTGTACGTTGGCGAGACCAAGCGCAGGCTCGGCGATCGTTCCGCTGAACACCTACGTTCAGTCCGCTTGATCTCCCGGTGACAGCACTTTAATTCCCCCTCCCATTTCTGTCTTGGGCCTCCTCCATTCCCAGCACAAATTGGAGGAACAGCAGCTCATATTTCACTTGGGCAGATTACACCCCAGCGGTATGAACACTGACTTCTCCAAATAGCCCTTGCTTTCCCTCTCTCTCCATCCCCTCCCCCTTCCCAGTTCTCTCACCAGTCTGACTGTTCCTGATTACATTTTATCTGTTTGTTTTGTTGTCACCTTCTCCCCGCTTACAATGATCTATTCTACATTTTCCTTAAGCTCCATCCCCTTTGATGTCTCGTTCTCACACCTTCCACTTCCTTATCTCTGTATCTCCCCCTCCCCAGACTCTCCGTCTGAAGAAGGTCTCGATCTGAAACGTCACCCATTCCTTCTCTCCAGAGATGCTGCCAGTCCCGCTGAGTTACTCCAGCTTTTTGTGTCTGGACTTGATGTTGAGCTTCGTTTAGAGATGCAGCATGGACACAGGCTCTTCAGCCCATCGAGTCTGTGCTGAAACATCCTGGGCTTTTATTCCAAAATCTCAGCCTTGCCCATAAATGGTTCCTTCAGCAGGAGGGCAACTACTTAATAGACGTGGGGGGGGGGGAAACAGATTGTATACCCTGCCGCTGCAGAAATACACACGTCATTCCATTCTGCCATGAGTGGATTACATTGTTTCATAGAAAGACGTAAGTTTAGTGACTGGACACCTTGATGCTCATTTTAGTTTGAAGAAGGATCTTCACCCGAAACATCACCAGTCCATTTTCTCCAAAGATGCTCTGACCAGCTGAGTAACTCCAGCTTTTTGTGTCTATTACCAATTCTATATCCCTCTTATATACAGTAATTAAATGCAGTTCCTCCCTCGTCATTTCCGTGTTTCAGCCATTTCCGTCCTTCAGTGTTGTGATGCAGTACAGAAACAGGCCCTTCAGCCCATTGAGTCCATTCTGACCATTGATCACCCATTCCCACTGGTTCCACTTTCTCATCCACTCCCTACACACTAGGGGGATCTGACAGCGGGCTGATTAACCCACCAACCCATACGTCTTTGGGATGTGGGAGGAAACCCACGCCGTCATGGGGAGAACGTGCAGGCTTGTCATTGTGGAAGCTGGGGTTTGGGTTAGGATTAGTGTGGGCTGAATGGCCTGCTCATGGCCGTATTTATGATGTTCCAATGATCCCCTGGTGGAACCGCAACGTGTTCTAGCACGCGGGACAGTCAGGGTTCCCAGGGATGGGCCATGGATCTGCTCCCCCTCTCCAGAGGATGTGACTGCAGTTACACGGAGCTAGGACACGGTGGCTGTGGATATTGTTAAGGCAGAGATGGACAAATTCTTGGGTGTCAAGGGTTATGGGGAGAGGCAGGAAAATGGGATGAGGAGGCAAAGATCAACCATGATTGAATTACACCTGATGGGCCGAACGGCCTAATTGTACCCCTATACCTTGTGAACTCGTGAAATGCATCTTTCTGAAACTGCGGAGAAAGAGTGTCGGGAACGTTGGGACGAGGGACAGGAATGAAGGGCCCGTGGGCAATACGTACTGACTCCGGACGGTTCCGTACGCAGGCTGGTGTCGAGCTCCTGTAGTAGTTCGGCCACCCGCTCCTTCTTCAACCGGGCCGTAGGGCTGAGACTCTCAGTGTCCAGCACCAGCAGCAGCGTCTGCAGCTCCAGCAACAGCAGCGACACCTCTGGGGGGAACAGAGGCATCAGACCCCCACCAGAACACTCCCCTCCCTCGCTCCCTGCATCCCTCCATCCCTCGTCCCTCTCTCCCGCCCTCCATCCCTCTCTTAGAAAACATAGAAACATAGAAAATAGGTGCAGGAGTAGGCCATTCGGCCCTTCGAGCCTGCACCGCCATTCAATATGATCATGGCTGATCATCCAACTCAGTATGCTGTACCTGCCTTCTCTCCATACCCCCTGATCCCTATAGCCACAACGGCCACATCTAACTCCCTCTTAAATATAGCCAATGAACTGGACTCAACTACCTTCTGTGGCAGAGAATTCCAGAGATTTACCACTCTCCCTCCCTCCATCCCTCTCTCCCTCCCTCTCTCCATCCCTCCCTCTCTCCCCATCTCCCTCCCTCCATCTCTCCCTCCATCCTTCCCTCCCTCCCTCCCTGCATCTCTCCCTCTCTCCCTCCCTGCATCTCTCCCTCCCTCCATCCCTCCCTCTCTCTCCCTCCCTGCCTCTCTCTCTCTCCCTCTCCCTCCCTCCCTCCCTCTCTCTCTCCCTCCTTCCATCCCTCCCTCTCTCCCTCCCTCCATCACTCCCTCCCTCCCTGTCTCCCTCCCTGCACCAACCCGTCACACCCACACCGCACACCACAGACTACTCCACCCAACTAACCCTCACCCACAAACACGCCCCATCGATAACCATGCCACTTACCCACACCCCACTGAACCCACCCTATCGACGTATTTGCCCCAGTGTCATAAATGGAACCGTACCTGCCTCCACGGAATCAAGGGATATGGGGAGAAAGCAGGGTAGCCGGTACTGATTTTGGATGATCAGCCATGATCATATTCAATGGCGGTGCTGACTCAAAGGGCTGAATGGCCTACTCCTGCACCTATTTACTATGTCACCATGTAACTGCAGTGGGCACCCACACCAGCATTGTCCCTGTCTACTGCAGTGGGCAGTCAGGGCTGTACATTGTCCCTGCTGCATCAATGTCTAACCTTTGTCCTGCTATTGAGAAGCAGAATCCCAGCCAGTGTAATGGTGCAGCAGAGTTACAAAGGGCCTGCACCCTCTTGGTGACATCCTTCCCACAGTATAACATGATGACCAAAGCTGAACACAATACTCCAACATAACCTCCTCACTTCTATGCCTAATGAAAGCCATTGTGTCAATAGCATTCTTTGCCAGCACATCTACTTGTGACATTCAGGGAATTATCTGCCTGTATCTCTGGATGATGCCTGTACCTCTGGATGATGCCTGTACCTCTGGATGATGCCTGTACCTCTGGATGATGCCTGTACCTCTGGATGATGCCTGTACCTCTGGATGATGCCTGTACCTCTGGATGATGCCTGTACCTCTGGATGATGCCTGTACCTCTGGGTGATGCCTGTATCTCTGGATGATGCCTGTATCTCTGGATGATGCCTGTACCTCTGGATGATGCCTGTATCTCTGGATGATGCCTGTATCTCTGGATGATGCCTGTACATCATTGTGAACATCCTGCCCCGATTTGACTTCTCAAAATACAAGAGGATGTTGCCAGGACTGGAGGGTGTGAGCTATAGGGGAGAGGTTGAGTAGGCTGGGTCTCTATTCCCTGGAGCGCAGGAGGATGAGGGGTGATCTTATAGAGGTGTATAAAATCATTAGAGGATTAAATCGGGTAGATGCACAGAGCCTCTTGCCCAGAGTGGGAGAATCGAAGACCAGAGGACATAGGTTCAAGGTGGAGGCGGGGCAGGGGGAGGGGAGGGAAGGGGGGGGTGGTGTGGGAGTGTGGTGTGGGGTGGGGGAGGGAGGTATTAAAATGCAGGTGAGGTTTCTATTCATTGTGGAGAGGAATTTGCTCCACAGATCCTTGGAAGTGCAGGACAAAGAATAAGGTATGTAGTTAATTGAACCCCGTCTTCCCCCCGTCGAACCTCGCTGCCCTGGCCGACCCACCTCGCACCCGGCCCATCTAACATGGCCGCCGCCGCACCCTACTCACCTCGTGACCTCACCGCGCTGGCCGAACCGAACCGCGCCGCCCCCACCGACCATCCGCCCACCGGGACCTCCCACGCATCGCCCGCCCGCCCGCCGACCCCGACTCTACTTCCCGCGGACTCAGTGACCCGCGCCAATCCACTGCCCTCCAGCAACCCACAGCCGTCGCCTCACCTGCAAACTGGACTCTGCACTGGGCCTGAAGCCTCCACGATGCAGATTCCCACTCCCCTGGGTTTGACTGCACTGGGTCCTAGTGCTAGTCACCCCAACCGTGGTAACCTCAGTGGTCCCCATCCCCCTCAAACTATGTGACCTCAGCTCTTCCCCACCCACACTACAGTCTTCATGCCCCCTCCTCCCTGACCACCTACCACCCCCCCCCCCCACCAGACTAGCCCTGGTTAAATCCCTCCCTACCTATGTTCAAGACACCTCAGGCACTCTCCGTCGTCTCCAGGCATTACATTCTATAGGCCCCCAACCCCTCAACTTCACCATGGACGTCCAGTCACTCTACACCTACATCCCCCACCAGAATGGTCTAAAGCCCTCCGGTTCCTGCTCGACCGGAGGAGCCACCTGTACCCAGCCACTGATACTCTCCCCCGCCTAGTGGAGTTCGTCCTTACCCTCAATAACTTCACGTTTGACTCCTCCCATTTCCTCCAAACACAAGGCGTAGCTATGGGCACACGCATGGGCCCCAGCTATGCCTGCCTCTTTGTCGGGTAAACATAGAAACATAGAAATTAGGTGCAGGAGTAGGCCATTCGGCCCTTCGAGCCTGCACCGCCATTCAATATGATCATGGCTGATCATCCAACTCAGTATCCCGTACCTGCCTTCTCTCAATACCCTCTGATCCCCTTAGCCACAAGGGCCACATCTAACTCCCTCTTAAATATAGCCAATGAACTGGCCTCGACTACCCTCTGTGGCAGAGAGTTCCAGAGATTCACTACTCTCTGTGTGAAAAAAGTTCTTCTCATCTCGGTTTTAAAGGATTTCCCCCTTATCCTTAAGCTCTGACCCCTTGTCCTGGAATCCTTGTTCGAGGCATATCAGGGTCCCATCCCCGACCTCTACCCCCGCTACATCGACGATTGCATTGGTGCTACCTCCTGTACCCACACACAACTCACTGACTTCATCTTGTTACAAGGGCAGAGTCCCCCTAGTCCTCACCTTTCACCCCACTAGCCATCACATACAACAAATAGTCCTCCATCATTTTCGCCACCTCCAATGGGACCCCACCACTCGTCACATCTTCCCATCTCCCCCCCCCCCCCCCCCCCTGTCTGCTTTCTACAAAGACCGCTCCCTCCACAACTCCCTGGTCGATTCTTCCCTTCCCTCCCACACCACCCGGTCCACAGGCTGAGCAGGGCGGAGATTCATGCTGGCGGCCCTCGGCAAAGGGATCCCAGGGCTCCGCGATGTTGAAATCAGGGCAGCCCGAAGCTGGGGGCTCCGCAAACCACAGCTCCATGATGTTGAAGCAGCAGGCACAACACCCCAGAGCTTCAAACGGCGATCCAGGTAACGCATCGCCCGCACCGCGGTGAATCCAATATGTATTTTAAACCCAACTGTTTAATGACAACATACAGTAGGATCTAAAAGTGTCACACTGTCAGGTAGTCATGGTCCTCTAGTCATGGGGGTGGGGTTTGGGGGGGGGGGGGGGGTGGTTGCTCACAAGTGAAATAGCTTAGGGCCTCTCTTCATCTAAATCCGGCCCTGGGTGAAGGGGAAAAGATTTAATAGGAATTGAGGGGCTAATTATTCACACAAAGGGTGGTGGGTGTATGGAACAAGCTGCCAGAGGAGGTAGTTGAGGCTGGGACTATCCCAGCATTAGCCATGGATCGGACAGGTTTGGAGGGATTTAGACCAAACGCAGGCAGGTGGGACTAGTGCAGCTGGGACATGTTGGCCGGTGTGGGCAAGTTGGGCCGAAGGGCCTGTTTCTACACTGTATCACTCTATGACTCTATGCCATTCCTCGGCCCAGCTGACTGTCAAAATTTGAGAAGCGTTCATAGAAGTGGCATATTGTTCAAAGTTCAAACAGAACCGAGATGGGGCAGAGTCAGGACTTGAACCCTTGAGCCTGCCTCTCTACCTTTCTGCCCCCATAGCTCCCATCCCCACCCTCTGTACACTGTGTCCTTCAACGACCCCCTGTACTGAGCCCTGAGACCCTCACCTACACTCCCCCACCTCTCTCTTGCTTCAGAATTACCTCCCCCCATCGCTTCTCTGATCACATGCTCAGTTGCGCAGTCAGTTTGGGACATTTTGGGGAGGGTTAGGATGGTGGAGTTCAGCATAGAGCCATAATCATCGAGAAATACAGCGTGGAGTACAGCAGGCCCTTTGGCCCGTCGAGTCCACACTGGCCACCGATTATACTAGTGCTAAGTTCAGCCCCACATTCTTGTCAACTTGTTCCAGATTCTACCCCATTTCCCTGCACACTAGGGGCAATTTTACCAAAACCGAATAACCTACAAACCCGCACGCCTTTGGGATTTGGGAGGAAAGCGGAGCACCCGGAGGAAACCCACCCCATCGCAGGGAGAACGTGCAAACTCCACACAGACAGCACCTCCCCCCCAGTGTCAGGATGGAGCCCGGCTCTCCAGCGTCGTGAGGCAGCAGCTTTACCCGCTGCACGACGGGAGAGAGAGCTGCTGGAGAGAGGTCCTTGCCTGGGTCACCGTGTGGTGCAGACCTGCTCCGACACAATGGCTGGTGTGCCGGAGCTCCCCGCAAGGCTGCGTGGCATCGGCAGGGAGGAACCGGCTGGGAAAGTGGGACAACGCGCTAGAAGAACACAGCGGTTCAGCTCAGCTTACTCCATTATTGTCACGTGTACCGAGGTACAGCAAAAAGCTTTTTATTGTATGCTATCCAATCAGCAGAAAGACTGTACATGATTACAATCAAGCCGTCCACAGTGTACAGATACAGGATAAAGGGAATAACATTTAGTGCAAGGTTAAGTCCAGTAACATCTAATCAAAGATCGTTCGTAGGTCTCCTGTTACGTCAACCAGGCCAATTTGTATTTAGGAAGAAACTGCAGATGCTGGTTTAAATCGGAGTTAGGCACAAAATGCTGGAGTAACTCAGCGGGACAGGCAGCATTTCTGACAAGAAGGAATGGGTGACGTTTCAGGTCGAGACGTCTGAAGAAGGGTCTCAACCCGAAACGTCACCCATTCTTTCTCTCCAGAGATGCTGCCTGGCCCGCTGAATTACTCCAGCATTTTGTGTCTGTCTCCAGTGTGTATTTAGTTGGCTAGCTCTCCCTGGATCCCACCCTACATCTGACACTTTGTCAAAGGTCTCGCTAAAGTTCGTATTTAGTTTAATTTAGTTCATTGTCACGTGTACCAAGGTCTAGTGAAAAGTGTTTTTGTTGCGTGCTATCCAGTCAGAGGAAAGACAATACATGATTACCGTCAAGCCAACCACAGTGTACAGATACAGGATTAAGGGAGCCACGTTTAGTACAAGGTAAAGTCTAGTAAAATCCAATTCAAGATGGTCCGATGGTCTCCAAGGAGATAGATAGTCGGGCAGGACCGCTGTCTAGCTGGTGAGAGAATGGTTCAGTTGCCTGATCAGGCAACATCTGTGGAGGGAATGGGCAGTCTGAAGGAGGGTCCTGACCGGAAACATCATCTGTCCATTCCCTCCACGGATGCTGCCTGACACACTGAGTTCCTCCAGCACTTTGTGCTTTGCTCCTGATTCCAGCATCTGCAGTTACTTGTGTCGAGGAGAGCGAGTGAGGGGGGTGGGGTGAGAGTGTTGTGCAGGTGGACACTGACACTAGACACTGTCGCTGTGATGGGGAGGGACAGAGTGCGTCTTGTTCCATTCATTCCCTGCTTGAAGGGAGGGCTGTGTGACAGTGAATGTGCTGCGCCCGCCTGCCTCCCTGACAGAGGAGGAACGCTGTCTGGCTCCAGGCACAGTCGCTGCAGTTCATCAACACTACATCTCTCTGCAGCCCCCACAAAGCCCTCCCTTGTTGTGGCCGATAACGGCAGCATCTCCTTGTGTTTGTGCATGAAAAGGAAACTGTAAATCGAGGAGATGAACTCCTCCACTGAGTGCAGCACGAGAACACATCCTCCAGCCCACAATGTCTGTGCCCAACATACCATGCGATACGATAGAACTTTATTCATCTCAGGAGGGAAATTGATCAAATTGAGGGAAATTGATGCCAAGATCATCACTTCTCTGCCTGTACATAACCAATATCCTTCTATTCCCTGCATATCCATCACTGACCCAACAATGTTTTAAACGCCACTATCGTATCTGCCTCCATCACCACCACTCCTGTTCCAAGCACCCACCACCCTCTACGTACAAAACTTGCCTCGCATAAACTCCTTTAAACTTTGCTGCTCTCACCTTAAAGCTATGCCCTCTAACATTTCATTTTATACCTCCCAGAATGTATTATACTTCCATCAAGAGTCCCTGAAACCTTTCGCGATCAAGAGAAAACATTCCGAGTCTGTCTGACATCTCCCTGTAGCTGATCCGACGATGGAGCTGTCCCGGTGTGAGCCGGCCACCAGAGTTGCTGCCTTCCAGCATCAGAGACCCAGGTTCGATCCTGACTACGGGTGCTGTATGTTATACATCCTCCCCGTGACCAGCGTGGGCTTTCTCCGAGTGCTCCGATTTCCTCCCACACTCCAAAGATGTACAGGTTTGTTGGTTAATTGGCTTCAGTAAGTATAACATTTTCCCCTAGTGTGCAGGATAATATTAGTGCATGGGGTGATGTCTGGTCAGCACAGACTCGGTGGGCCGAAGGGCCTGTTTCTACGCTGCATCTCCAGTCTAAAACACTCCCATGACATGAACCAAGGTCGATGTGAGAGGGTCAGTGCTGGGAAACTGCTGCTCTCAGTGTGGAGATACAATCTGTCAGCTCTTACTGAGGGAGCACTGCACTGTGGAGGCCGCGGGTGGGGGGTGGGGGTGGGGGTGGGGGGGGGGGGGGGGGACAACGTTGAGGACAACGGCTATATCTGTAACAGCTGCAAAGAGAGCAGAGAAGATTTACGAGAATGTTGCCGGGACTCGAGGGCCTGAGCTGTAGGGAGAGATAGGGCAGGCTAGGACTTCATTCAGTGGCGCGCAGGAGGATGAGGGGTGATCTTGTATAAAATCATGCTGGGAATAGATTGGGAGAATGCACAGTCTTTTACCCAGAGTAAAGAATCAAGAACCAGAGGACACTGGTTGAAGGTGAGAGGGAAGAGATTTAATAGGAACCCGAGGGGCAACATTTTCATACAGAGGGTGGTGGGGAAATGGAACGAACTGCCAGTGGATGTAGTTGAAGCAGGGACTATCACAACTTTGAATAAACATGGGTACACAAAATTGCTGGAGAAACTCAGCGGGTGCAGCAGCATCTATGGAGCGAAGGAAATAGGCGACGTTTCGGGCCGAAACCCTGCTTCAGACTCGAATAAACATGTTTGAATAAACATGTATGGGTGGATGGGAAAGGGTGGATAGGAATGGTTTAGAGGGATGGATCGAGTGGTTTGTGTATGGCAGGTTTATAGGGATATGGGCCAGACACAGGCAGGTGGGGCTAGTGTAGCAGGAACTCTGGGGTACATGGGCCAGGGGAGCTCTGTATCTCCTTCATTCCCTAGCCAGCCCCGCTTGCCTCACGGACAAACACATTTATAATCCCCCCTCATGCACAGGGAGCTAGCTGGTGTGGTAGAGCTGGTGTAACAGGGCTGGTGTAACGGGGCTGGTGTGGTAGGGCTGGTGTGGTAGAGCTGGTGTGTCGGGGCTGGTGTGTCGGGGCTGGTGTGTCGGGGCTGGTGTGGTAGGGCTGGTGCAACAGGGCTGGTGCAACGGGGCTGGTGTAACGGGGCTGGTGTAACGGGGCTGGTGTAACGGGGCTGGTGTAACGGGGCTGGTGTGACGGGGCTGGTGTGTCGGGGCTGGTGTGTCGGGGCTGGTGCCACGGGGCTGGTGTAACGGGGCTGGTGTAACGGGGCTGGTGTGGTAGGGCTGGTGTGTCGGGGCTGGTGTAACGGGGCTGGTGTAACGGGGCTGGTGTAACGGGGCTGGTGTAACGGGGCTGGTGTAACGGGGCTGGTGTGTCGGGGCTGGTGTAACGGGGCTGGTGTAACGGGGCTGGTGTGTCGGGGCTGGTGTGTCGGGGCTGGTGTAACGGGGCTGGTGTGTCGGGGCTGGTGTAACGGGGCTGGTGTAACGGGGCTGGTGTAACGGGGCTGGTGTGGTAGAGCTGGTGTAACGGGGCTGGTGTACCGGGGCTGGTGTACCGGGGCTGGTGTGGTAGAGCTGGTGTAACGGGGCTGGGTGTCGGGGCTGGTGTAACGGGGCTGGTGTAATGGGGCTGGTGTAACGGGGCTGGTGTGTCGGGGCTGGTGTGTAAGGGCTGGTGTAACGGGGCTGGTGTGGTAGGGCTGGTGTAACGGGGCTGGTGTAACGGGGCTGGTGTGTCGGGGCTGGTGTAACGGGGCTGGTGTGTCGGGGCTGGTGTAACGGGGCTGGTGTGTCGGGGCTGGTGTGTCGGGGCTGGTGTAACGGGGCTGGTGTGTCGGGGCTGGTGTAACGGGGCTGGTGTAACGGGGCTGGTGTGGTAGAGCTGGTGTAACGGGGCTGGTGCAACGGGGCTGGTGTAACGGGGCTGGTGTGGTAGGGCTGGTGTGGTAGGGCTGGTGTGTCGGGGCTGGTGTGTCGGGGCTGGTGTGTCGGGGCTGGTGCAACGGGACTGGTGTGTCGGGGCTGGTGTAACGGGGCTGGTGTAACGGGGCTGGTGTGTCGGGGCTGGTGTGTAAGGGCTGGTGTAACGGGGCTGGTGTGGTAGGGCTGGTGTAACGGGGCTGGTGTGTTGGGGCTGGTGTAACGGGGCTGGTGTAACGGGGCTCGTGTGTCGGGGCTGGTGTGTAAGGGCTGGTGTAACGGGGCTGGTGTGGTAGGGCTGGTGTGGTAGAGCTGGTGTAATGGGGCTGGTGTAACGGGGCTGGTGTAACGGGGCTGGTGTAACGGGGCTGGTGTGTCGGGGCTGGTGTAACGGGGCTGGTGTGTCGGGGCTGGTGTAACAGGGCTGGTGTGTAAGGGCTGGTGTAACAGGGCTGGTGTAACAGGGCTGGTGTGTCGGGGCTGGTGTAACGGGGCTGGTGTAACGGGGCTGGTGTGGTAGAGCTGGTGCAACGGGGCTGGTGTGTCGGGGCTGGTGTAACGGGGCTGGTGTAACGGGGCTGGTGTGTCGGGGCTGGTGTGTAAGGGCTGGTGTAACGGGGCTGGTGTGGTAGGGCTGGTGTGGTAGAGCTGGTGTAACGGGGCTGGTGTAACGGGGCTGGTGTAACGGGGCTGGTGTGTCGGGGCTGGTGTGTCGGGGCTGGTGTAACGGGGCTGGTGTACCGGGGCTGGTGTGTCGGGGCTGGTGTGTCGGGGCTGGTGTGTAAGGGCTGGTGTAACCGGGCTGGTGTGGTAGGGCTGGTGTAACGGGGCTGGTGTGTCGGGCTGGTGTAACGGGGCTGGTGTAACGGGGCTGGTGTGTCGGGGCTGGTGTGTAAGGGCTGGTGTAACGGGGCTGGTGTGGTAGGGCTGGTGTGGTAGAGCTGGTGTAACGGGGCTGGTGTAACGGGGCTGGTGTAACGGGGCTGGTGTAACGGGGCTGGTGTGTCGGGGCTGGTGTAACGGGGCTGGTGTGTCGGGGGCTGGTAGTAACAGGGCTGGTGTAACAGGGGCTGGTGTAACAGGGCTGATACCCCTATCGTGTAACGGGGCTGGTGTAACGGGGCTGGTGTGGTAGAGCTGGTGCAACGGGGCTGGTGTGTCGGGGCTGGTGTAACGGGGCTGGTGTAACGGGGCTGGTGTAACGGGGCTGGTGTAACGGGGCTGGTGTAACGGGGCTGGTGTAACGGGGCTGTGTGTCGGGGCTGGTGTGTAAGGGCTGGTGTAACAGGGCTGGTGTAACGGGGCTGGTGTGTCGGGGCTGGTGTACGGGGCTGGTGTAACGGGGCTGGTGTGGTAGAGCTGGTGCAACGGGGCTGGTGTGTCGGGGCTGGTGTAACGGGGCTGGTGTAACGGGGCTGGTGTAACGGGGCTGGTGTGTCGGGGCTGGTGTGTCGGGGCTGGTGTAACGGGGCTGGTGTAACGGGGCTGGTGTGTCGGGGCTGGTGTAACGGGGCTGGTGTAACGGGGCTGGTGTAACGGGGCTGGTGTAACGGGGCTGGTGTAACGGGGCTGGTGTGTAAGGGCTGGTGTAAGAGCTGGCAGTGATTACAGGGAGTGTTTTACAGTCGGTGGCTCTGCCCACCTCCTGCCTGGGGCAACACTGAGCTGGAGTGAGAGAAGGCCTACGTACATTCCACAGAGAAGGTTCACCAGACTGATTCCTGGGATGTCAGGACTTTCATATGTAGAAAGACTGGATAGACTCGGCTTGTACTCGCTAGAATTTAGAAGATTGAGGGGCGATCTTATAGAAACTTACAAAATTCTTAAGGGGTTGGACAGGCTCGATGCAGGAAGATTGTTCCCGATGTTGGGAAGTCCAGAACTAGGGGTCACAGTTTAAGGATAAGAGGGAAGTCTTTTAGGACCGAGATGAGAAAATCATTTTTTACACAGAGAGTGGTGAATCTGTGGAATTCTCTGCCACAGAAGGTAGTTGAGGCCAGTTCATTGGCTATATTTAAGAGGGAGTTAGATGTGGCCCTTGTGGCTAAAGGGATCAGGGGGTATGGAGAGAAGGCAGGTACAGGATACTGAGTTGGATGATCAGCCGTGATCATATCGAATTGCGGTGCAGGCTCGAAGGGCCGAATGGCCTCTACTCCTGCACCTATTGTCTGTGTTTCTATGTCTATGTTTCTATAACTTTTTTTAACACTGAAGATATGAAAGTGAATTAGGTGACAAATTAAACTTCTTCTAATGCTTTATCTGATGGGATAAATTGCAGACTTGATTTTTAAAATCTCAAAAATGTGTAACATTGCTAGATGGGGGCACGCACATTGAATTGTCCCAATGTTGTTATCCCGGGCTGTCTCCTCCTGCTTGTTCCTTTCTCCACCC
This sequence comes from Leucoraja ocellata, assembly GCA_036785375.1. Taxonomy (NCBI): domain Eukaryota; kingdom Metazoa; phylum Chordata; class Chondrichthyes; order Rajiformes; family Rajidae; genus Leucoraja; species Leucoraja ocellata. Next base: position 3,493,338 of record JAWMAR010000230.1, read on the forward strand.
CGCCCCCCACCAGTCTGAAGAAGGGTTTCGGCCTGAAACCTTGCCCATTTCCTTCGCTGCCTAGATGTTGCTGCACCCGCTGCGTTTCTCCAGCATTTTTGTCTACCTTTGATTTTCCAGCATCTGCAGTTCCTTCTGAAACAAATAACATTGACCAATGATCTTTGTTGCCGCGTGGAGTCAGTCGCATGCAGGTGGGACAGGGTCATGAGCGCGCGCGCTCCAGTTAAAGCTCCATTCACAAAATCCTTTGTTCTCTCTCACCTCACCGGCCCGCCCACTGACGCGTGATTGGTCGTTTCCGATCATCATGCCCGCCCCTTAAGTGTGATTGGTGGGTCCAGATCACTATGGGCCGCCCACTAACGTGTGATTGGCTGGCTGAGATCACCATGCCCGCCCCCTGGTGCGTGATTGGTCGGGCCAGACCACGATGTCCCGCCCCCTGGTGCGTGATTGGTCGGGCCAGACCACATTAGCCCGCCCCCTGGTGCGTGATTGGTCGGGCCAGACCACATTAGCCCGCCCCCTGGTGTGTGATTGGTCGGGCCAGACCACGATGTCCCGCCCACTGATGTGTGATTGGTCGGGCCAGACCACGATGTCCCGCCCACTGATGTGTGATTGGTCGGGCCAGACCACATTAGCCCGCCCCCTGATGCGTGATTGGCCCGCGCCATCCCTTCTCTCCAGGGATGCTGCCTGTCCCGCTGAGTAATAGGGAGGTTTCACGGCAGTGGGGTCACGACCCATGACCCATTACCCATACTGTTGCTACGCTACTCCAAGTGGAGTACAGGCGATGAACTGCAGGTTGGCACTGATCGTTGTTTCCAGTGTAGCGGGCCCGTTAAAACCCACCGCTGAAATTGTCAATGTTTGCCTGTAAATAATTATGTAAATGGGAATAAGCGTGAGGGACATTTAACCAACTTCACAATCCCAAATGTGAGGAGAAATGACGGTAGATAGAAGCGGGAGCTGAAGGGACAACAACAGCCAGGGTTCTTGGGGAATTTGGGGAGTACAGACCCGTGGAGCTGGAGACCACCCGACCCGTGGAGCTGGAGACCACCACCCGACCCGTGGAGCTGGAGAACGCCAGGTAAGCCCCGGGGCTGGAGACCATCAGCAGAGCCGCGGGGCTGAAGACCGCCTGCGAAGTAACGTAGACGCGGAGCAACGGAGCGGCAGAACACCAGCGCGCACCAAGCCAGCTCGGCCCACCAGAAGCACCAACAGACGGCGACGGGTACGAAAACACCGCCGGGGACGCAGAGGTGGGTTAAAGGCCAGGTTAGAGCTAGCCCCACACAGGGCAGCGATTCCTAGCCTTTTCCTCGCCAACGTGCGCTCACTGGCAAACAAAATGGATGAACTCCGGCTGAGGATCACCTCCCACAACCGGATCAAGGACTGCAACATCTTGATCTTCACTGAAACTTGGCTCAACACTGACGTTCCTGACAGCGCCATCCAGCTATCGGGGCGTCATTTACTCCGAGCGGACAGAACATCAGACTCTGGTAAGACCAGAGGGGGGGGGTCTGTGCATTTATGTAAACAAAGCATGGTGCACGGACTCCACCATCATCGAGAGTCACTGCTCAGCTAACCTTGAATTCCTCTTGGTTAGATGCAGACCGTTCTATCTGCCCAGAGAGTTCACCTCCACTGTTGTGACTGCAGCCTATATCCCTCCTGATGCTAATGCCAAGCTTGCAATGAAAGAGCTGCATACTGCCATTAGCAAACAACAGACGCACAACCCTGAGGCAGCCTTCATTGTTGCGGGTGACTTCAATCACTCCAACCTGAAGACTGTACTCCCCAAATTCCACCAACATGTATCCTTCCCCACTAGAGTAGACAAGACACTGGACAAAGTCTACACCAATATGGCTGAAGCTTACAAAGCCATCCCCCTCCCCCACCTTGGTCAGTCTGATCACGTCTCATTGTTCCTGCTCCCTAAGTACTCCCCACTCATCAGACGGGTTAAACCAACTGTAAGGACAGTTAAAGTCTGGTCAGAGGAAGCGGACTTCACACTTCAGCAGTGTTTTGGAAACACTGACTGGAAGGCGTTTGCAGCCCAGGCCACCCTTGACTCTCACACGGACATTGATTCCTATACATCCTCTGTTCTGGACTTTATAAACTCCACCATCAATAGTGTCACCTCCCTCAAACAGGTGACCATATACCCGAATCAGAAGCCATGGATGAACAGCGAGGTCAGGCTACTGCTGAAAGCACGGGACACCGCTTTCAGGTCAGGCGATGCTCGAGCCTACAGTTCATCCAGGGCTAACCTGAAGAGGGGCATCAGGAAGGCCAAGCACTGCCATAAGCTCAGGATTGAGGAGCACTTCAACAACAACTCCGACCCCCGACGCATGTGGCAAGGCATCCAGGCCATCACGGACTACAGACCCTCCAACATCACCCCCACATCCAGCGACGCCTCCTTCCTTGAGGAGCTTAATCACTTCTATGGCCGCTTCGACAGGGACAATCTAGAGACAGCCATCAAGGCTGTGCTACCTGCCGATCACCAACCCCTCACACTCACCCCCTACGACGTGTACGTGGCACTGAGTAGGACTAATGCACGTAAGGCTGCTGGCCCTGACGGCATCCCCGGGCGCGTGCTCAGTGCCTGTGCTGCGCAGCTGACAGACATCTGGACTGACATCTTCAACCTGTCACTTGCCCAAGCAGTTGTCCCCACTTGCCTTAAAGCCACCTCCATCGTGCCAGTGCCAAAACACTCCACTGCGGCAAGCCTCAACGACTTCCGCCCAGTTGCACTTACCCCCATCATCACCAAGTGCTTCGAGAGGCTGGTCCTGGCACACCTCAAAAGCTGCCTACCCCCCACACTGGATCCCTATCAGTTTGCCTACCGCAAGAACAGGAGTACGGAGGATGCCATCTCAACGGCACTTCACTCCGCCCTCTCCCACCTTGACAACAGAGACACTTATGTAAGAATGCTGTTCATCGATTACAGCTCAGCATTCAACACCATTATTCCATCAAAACTGATCACCAAACTCGGTAACCTGGGCATCGACCCCTCCCTCTGCAACTGGATACTGGACTTTCTAACCAACAGACCCCAGTCTGTGAGGTTAGACAAGCACACCTCTTCAACCCTCACCCTGAACACCGGCGTTCCTCAGGGCTGTGTGCTGAGCCCCCTCCTCTACTCCCTCTTCACCTATGACTGCACACCTGTACATGGTACTAACACCATCATCAAGTATGCAGATGATACAACGGTGATTGGCCTCATCAGCAACAACGATGAGCTGGCCTACAGGGAGGAGGTCCAGCACTTAGCAGCATGGTGCGCTGACAACAACCTGGCCCTTAACTCCAAGAAGACCAAGGAGCTCATTGTAGACTTCAGGAAGTCCAGAGGCGGCACGCACACCCCCATCCACATTAACGGGACGGAGGTGGAACGTGTTTCTAGCTTCAGGTTCCTGGGAGTCAACATCTCCGATGACCTCTCTTGGACCCACAATACCTCTACTCTGATCAAGAAGGCTCATCAGCGTCTCTTCTTCCTGAGGAGACTGAAGAAGGTCCATCTGTCTCCTCAGATCCTGGTGAACTTCTACCGCTGCACCATCGAGAGCATCCTTACCAACTGCATCACAGTATGGTATGGCAACTGCTCTGTCTCCGACCAGAAGGCATTGCAGAGGGTGGTGAAAATTGCCCAACGCATCACCGGTTCCACGCTCCCCTCCATTGAGTCTGTCCAAAGCAAGCGCTGTCTGCGGAGGGCGCTCAGCATCGCCAAGGACTGCTCTCACCCCAACCATGGACTGTTTACCCTCCTACCATCCGGGAGGCGCTACAGGTCTCTCCGTTGCCGAACCAGCAGGTCGAGGAACAGCTTCTTTCCGGCGGCTGTCACTCTACTAAACAACGTACCTCGATGACTGCCAATCACCACCCCCCCCCCCCCCCCCGGACACTTATTATTTTTTTTATTCAAATCGTTTGCTATGTCGCTCTTCAAGGGAGATGCTAAATGCATTTCGTTGTCTCTGTACTGTACACTGACAATGACAATTAAAATTGAATCTGAATCTGAATCTGAATCTGAATCTGGTGAACATTGGCCGTTTGCTCACTGCATTTCATCAACTAAGGCATTATTTGTGTTTTTTCTTGATTCCTTTGGCACCTAAAAAGTTTCAGAAGTGATAAATCTGGCTGTAATTTTTTTTAAATCGCCCATGGTTCTCGTGGGTTTTACATACAAAACGAAAACGCATCTGAAGAAAAATTTACAGCCGGATTTATCACTGCTGAGAATTTTAGATACCAAAGGAATCACGAAAAAACACGAATGATGCCTTACTGTTGATGAAATGCAGTGAGAAAACACGATAATTCCTAATATTCTCCATGTTTACCATGTTCCACACTTACCTCGACTCCCACAATTTTTTTCAGCGCAAAAAATCAACATTTTGGCGGTTTTTAACAGGTAGGAAAGTAGCGTTTCTAGCATTAATAACATATACCGGAAGTGACGGATGTCTTCCAGTTGGATTTAGCAGCTCCGTGCGTCGAGCCCTATGACCCAGTGACCTTTCGTGCAACCTCCCTATAGAGCCAGAGACAGACAAAACAAACAAACAACCGTGCAAGCTATTCACACATGGTCAATATCTGTACATATAATAGTGTTATTTATTCATGCGGCGACTTAGATTTCTGTACATTCATCACCTATCGTTCCAGAGAGTACTCGTGGAAAAACGTTAAAACGCGCGCACACGTTGTAATTTGTCTGTACACAAAAATGCCGGAGAAACCTAGCGGATGCTAGCGGATGAGCGAAGGAAATAGGCAACGTTTCGGGCCGAAACCCTTCTTTACACTGATGGGGGGGGGGAGGGGGTGTGGCGATAAGAAAGGAAAAAGGAGGATGAGTAGCCCGAGGGCTAAGGGAGAGATAGGATGGGGAGGAGACAGCAAGGGCTAACAGAATTGTGAGAATTCAATGTTCATGCCCCCAGGATGCAGACTCCCCAAGCGGAATATGAGGTGCTGCTCCTCTAATTTCCGCTGGTGCTCGCTCTGGCCATGGAGGAGACCCAGGACAGAGAGGTCGGATACGGAGTGGGAAGTGGAGTTGAAGTGCTGAGCCACCGGGAGGTCAGGTTGTTTAATGCGGACCGAGCGGAGGTGGTCGGCGAAACGATCGCCAAGCCTACGCTTGGTCTCAGACTCTGCACAATAACATCACTTCAATACCAGACACTGCAATGAAGAAGGTGCCTCGTCCCGAAACGTCACCCATTCCATCTCTCCAGAGATGATGCTTGTCCCGCTGAGTTACTCCAGCTTTTTGTGTCTATCTGCAGTTCCCTCTTATACACTCGATGTTTATTTAATAATCTCATGTGTAAACTTGAATTCAATGATTCAATTATACTCTATTGTCACGTGTACCTCGTGACTGTGGGATTATTTGCTTTTGCATGCAATCCGGTAAAATACAGACCTCGCCTCCTCCATGGCCAGAGTGAGTCCCACCGCAAATTGGAGGAGCAATACCTCATATTTCACTTGCGTAGTTTGCACCCCAGCGGTATGAACATTGACTTCTCCAATTTCAGGTAGTCCTTGCTGTCTCCCAGCTCCCCCACATCCCACTGTCTCCGCCTCCTCCTTTCTTCTTCCCGCCCCTCCCCCACCCCCACCCCTATACCAGTCTGAAGAAGGGTGATAACGTCACTTCAATACCAGGCACTGTAATGAAGAAGGGTCTCGACACTAAACGTCACCCATTCCTTCTCTCCAGAGATGCTGCCTCACCCGCTGAGTTTCTCCAGCATTTTGTCTACCTTCGATTTTTCCAGCATTTGCAGTTCTTTCTCAAACAATCATACTCTATTGTTGAATGTACCTCGGATCAGTGAAATGCCTTGTTTTTGCCAGTAACCCGGTAAAATACAGACCTGACCTGGGCGGTACAGTGGGCGCCGACTAGGTTGCGAGAAGTTCATGGAACAGTCTATATTTCCCCACAGCGGTGAACCAGGCCCCGCCGCACCAGGCAGCAGGCGCCCCCGCGTCGGCTCCCCCTTCGTTCTCGGCTGCCCCCCGCCGGGTTGCTCTCGGCTTGGAATGATTCAGGGCTATTTTCCCAGCGTGGAAAAGTCAATGACGGGACGCCATAGATTTTAACACAGTAGGGGGTCTTTCAAGGAGATGTGCGGGGCATGTTTTATCACACAGGGCGGTGGGTGCCTGGAACGCGCTGCTGGAGTGGTGGTCCAGGCACATACGGTGGAGGCATTACAGTCTGATGTGGGCTGAAGGAACTGTTGTGCTATGTGGCCGTCAACAAAACCGACAGGTTCATTAGAGCGTTCAAGAAGGAACTGCAGATGCTGGAAGATCGAAGGTACACAAAAATGCTGGAGAAAGTCAGCGGGTGCAGCAGCATCTTTGGAGCGAAGGAAATAGGCAACGTTTCGGGCCGAAACTCTTCTTCAGACTGATTATTAGAGCTCCCATTCTCAGCTCTTTACCCACAACCATTAGATTCTTGAACCGACCTGCACTGCCTGCGTTTGCCCCCCATACCTCTAACCTGTCCTATCCAAGTACCTGTCTAAATGCTTTTGAAATGTTACGATAGTGCCCGCCTCATCTACCTCCTCCAGCAGCTCATTCCATACATCCATCACACATTGTGTGAATTAAGTTACCCATCAGGTTCCTATTAGACCTTTCCACCCTAAACTTAAACCTCTGTCCTCTGGTACTTGATTCCCCTCCTCTGGGCAAGAGACTCTGTGCGTCTACCCGATCTGTTTACAAGATCATCCCTCATCATGGAACAGCAGCCAACACAATCAAATACTTGTTCTACCCCGGTAATTCCTTCTTCTCACTGTTCTTGTCCGGCACAAGGTACAGAATGTTGAAAGCGCCTACTACCAGTCTCAGGAACAGCCTCCTCCCCTCTGTTATCAGGCTTCTGAATGCTCCTTCCATCAGCTATACATTGTGGGTTGAAGGGCCTGTTCCTGTGCTGTATTGATGACGACTTGTTTTCTCTGTTGAGCGGCAGTGCAAGGTTGATTTTCTGACCAGAGTGGAGCTTACTTTACTTTAGAGATACAGCATGGAAGTAGGCCCTTCGGCCCACCGAGTCCACATCGACCATCGATCACTTGGTCTCTGTTATCCCACCTTCCCGTTCACTCCCAACATATTGGGGTAATTTACAGAGGGCCAATTACCCTACAAACCCGCATGTCTCTTGGATGTGGGAGAAAACCGGAGCACCCGGAGGAAACCCACGCGGTCACATGGAGAATGTGCACGTTCCGAACAGTGAACATGGTCAGGATCGAACCCGGGTCTCTGGCCCCGTGAGGCAGTGGTTCAATCTGCTGCTCCATATGACCACAGGAATATTAACCCTTCCCTTTCCAGATACTGTACACTGCCCCGACCTGCTGAATGCCGACAGCGCTTTCTGTTGTTTTGTTGGCATTTTATGGTCAGACTCACGTTCCAATCACCCATTTAACTGGATCAACTTTAGTTTCAGGGAATGACATTTACCCGAACCTGATTAAAATGTCATCGCCTTCCTGGTCAGGGCTGTGATTGACGGGGCTGAGCTCCGCCTCCCCTCAGCCGGGCCCCGCCCCTTTCATTGATGGTTCCACAACTCCGGGATCCCCCGGGTCCTAAAGCCCGTCCACACGTTGTTGTCCAGCCCCACTGACCTCCTCTGGCAGCTTGTTCCATTTCCCCACGACCTTCTGTGTGGAAATATTGTTCCTCAGGTTCCGATTAAATCTTGCACCGCTCACCACAAACCTGTGTCCTCTAGTTCCCGACTCCACTACTGCGGGTAAAAGACTGTGCATTCACCCTATCCATTCACCTCTTGATCCCATGAACTTCAGCCTCCAGCGCTCCAATTAATTACTGCAGGGCGTCAGCAGTTTCAGTGAATGGGAATGTGTTTTGAACCAGGAAGTGGAGGTTAAAATGGCTGCGAAAGAGCAGGTCGAGAGTTTAACTGAGGAGGCAGTTTGTCCCATCTGCCTGGATTTCTTCACCGATCTGGTATCACTGGAGTGTGGGCACGACTTCTGCCGCTCCTGTATCACACAGAGTTGGGACAGGGAGGGGAGAAACTCCTGCCCGGAGTGTAGAGAGGAGTTTACAGACCGCACCCTCAGGGTGAGTCGGGCCTTAACGAGACTGTCTGAGAAAGCTCGAACACTGAGCCTGAATCGGACAGAGAAGGAACGTAAACTTCAGTGCGAGGAACATCAGGAAGAACTGAAGCTGTTTTGTGAAACTGACAAGAAGCTGATCTGTGTGATTTGTGCAGCTGGACGGGAACACAAGTCTCACAACTTCATGCCGGTTAAAGAAGCTGTTGAAACCTACAAGGTAAAAGCAAACCGATTTTGATCGCATTATTGTTTAATTCCATCTTTATAATCTAACACTTTTATTCTCTGATTTTCAATCACAATCCCAGGATCAGACCAAATCTTCCATCCAGTCTCTTACACAAAAGCAATCAGGGATCCAGCGAATGGAGCAGCAACAGAAACAGTAGATTTCTGGAGTTCTGGTGAGGCTTTTAAGTTTTGATTTCCTGATCTTGTGTAGATTTGATCCCTGTGATGCGTGTAATAATAGGGCAGCGCAGTGACACAAGTAGTGCTGCTGTCTCCTAGTTGTGGTGAGCGGGTTCGATCCTGACCTCGGGTGCTGCCCGTGTGGTTCATGCCTTCTCCCTGTGACCGCGTCGGATTCATTCCACGTCCCCAACACACGCTGGTTCAATGGTCAATCGGTGACTGTTATAATCCCTGGGAAAGTGGGTGGTGGATGGATAAATGGGAATGAATGGGAACGTGAAAAGGAACAGGCAGCAGGGAATTGTATTGGGGGTAGAGGATTGATGGGTTATAACATTACCCTCACCACATTTTGTCAAGTCTGAAGAAGGGTCTCAAGCATCACCCGCTGAGTTCCTCCAGCATTTTTGTCTACATTAGACAAACTATTCAATTGCCAAAGCAAATAAAACATGCACAGGTCAAACGTCACAGTTAAAGTCGTGAGGAAACACAATCAGTGACATTATATATTGATCTTCACCTTTTATTTCACAGGAACAGTCACACAACCTTCAGTCCAAGATCACATCCCAGTATGCTGAACTGCACCAGATTCTCACTGAGAAAGAGCAGCACACACTGGCAGATATCCGGGAGGAAGAGAGGAAGATTCTAAATACAATGGAGACAAATCCTGGAAAGATTCAAGAGAATTTAGAATCCATTCAGGAGGAACTCTTAAAGTTGCAGCAACAGATGGATCAAAATAACAGTGTGGTGTTTCTGAAGGTGAGGGGTTAGACTACAGTTTGGTGAAGTGAAAGTGCAGTCACAAAATGGTGGGTGACATTTCAGAAATAAATGCTGCATTTACCAGTAATTGAGAACTGGGTAAATGTTCCCTCTGTTCCAGCTGTTGTTGTTCCCAAACTAATTGGCCTCCTGTAATAATCTATGGGATCTCAGGACTGTGGCCGGAATGTAGAGAGGTGTTTATATTATGTGGAGTTTAGAACAAGCGGATGACATCCCATTCTACACCATAGACAGGCCATTTGGCCCATCCTATCCAGTCAAGATTTCTGCCCCACTCATCATCCCTCCTATCTATTCTCCACACCCTGTAACTATATCCCAAATTCCATGAGCCCTAATGTGTTTACCCCACTGTTAATCCCGGCTAAATTGGACCAGCCAGGACTTCAAAATGGGGTTTAGTTTCAGGGTTTGCTGGGAGATTTGGTCAAATTGGAATTGCTCTCTGGGACAGGCTGCGAGAGATGCCAGGAAGTCTGGAACTTAGATACAATTTGCAAGCAAAGAATGGGAAGCCTTGTAAATCCTGTCAATCTGGTACTAAATGCATAGCATGGATTGGATGGTTGCAAACCAGACATATACCTTGTAAATAGCTTGTAAATAATGTTGCAGAGTCTGACTCTGCTAAGTGTTGATTGGATGGGGTGTTGAGCCTTGTCTGAGAGTTCTGTTCATCAGGGTAAATGTTTCCAAGTTGATTCATCTTGAAGTCGGTTGTGAATACAATGTATTGAATTGTTGTATCATTGGGTTAGGGAAATGCCTGTTATGTATGGGATTAATCGATATTTGTAATAGGGGGGTTGCACGAAAGGTCACTGGGTCAGAGGGCTCGTCACACAGAGCTGCTAAATCCATCTGGAGGACATCCGTCACTTACGGTATATGTTATTAATGCTCAAAACGTCTACTTTCCCACCTGTTAAAAACCGCCAATATGTTGAATGTTTGCGCTGAAAACAATTGTGGGAGTCTGGGTAAGTGTGAGAGACATGTACACAACTTTAGAATTCCAAATGTGAAGCGAAATGAAGGTATAGAGAAGCGAGAACTGAAGGGACAACAGCAGCTAAAGTGCTTGATAAACATTGGCCGGGCAGATATCGGAATTGAAAATATTGGGAATTATTGCGTTTCCTCACTGCATTTCATCAAGTCAGGCATTATTGTGTTTTTTCTTGATTCCTTTGGTATCTAAAAAGTCTCAGAAGTGATAAATCTGGCTGTACATTTTCCTTCAGATGCGATTTCAGTTTGTATGTAAAACCCATGGGAACTATAGGCGATTAAAAAAATTACAGCCAGATTTATCACTTCTGAAACTTTTTAGATGCCAAAGGAATCAAGAAAAAACACCTTAGTTGGTGAAATGTAGTGAGCAAATGGCCAATGTTCGCCAAGCACTCTGGCTGTTGTTGTCCCTTCAGCTCTCGCTCCTATCTACCGTCATTTCTCCTCAGTTTTGGAATTGTGAAGTAGGCTAAATGTCCCTCACGCTTATCCCCATTTCCATAATTATTTACAGGCAAAAATGGACAATTTCAGCGGTGGGGTTTTAACGGGCCCGCTACGCTGGAAACAACAGTAAGTGCCAACCTGCAGTTCATCGCGTGTAGCGTAGCAACAGTACGGGTCATGGGTCGTGACCCGACTGCCGTGAAACCTCCCTATTGGGTGATTAAGAGACAAACCCCATGTGGTTCGGCCCCTCGAGTTTGCGGGGCAGATAAAAGTCCCTGGTCACGAGGCTCAGGGCCCATCTTCTGGAAGAGAGCTCAGGACCATGTACCCTTGTGGAGTGCCTCTGTCTGTGCGAGGCCTAGAGGGCTTGAACAGATAGACGCAGGGATTGAACCCACGGTGGGATAGGTACAGTCTGTGATCTGTGACGTGCTTTTGCTACAATACAATTCATTGATTCAAGTGCTTGATTCAGTGTTTTTACTGAAACTAGACTGGGGGGAAGCTTAGAACCGAGCAATTATCACCCCTTGCATTTAAATTTATCTCTGCTGTTGGCTTCAGTCCCTCCAATGCAAGTGAGGTCCATGTTCTCATGACTGCATTCCTTTAGGTATATATTGAAGACCACGTTACATTTCAAATTTGATTATTAGTCTCCCCTTCAATATGAGATATTATTTCATCCCCACACATTTAAATCCACCGATAATATTGTATTCCCTCTCATCATTCCTGAAAACTTCTACAGATGAAATCCCACGACCTGCCCAGTCTTTTCATTAAGTTCCATCCTCTCAGTTATGACATAGAAACATAGAAAATAGGTGCAGGAGTAGGCCATTCGGTCCTTCGAGCCTGCACCGCCATTCAATTTGATCATGGCTGATCATCCAACTCAGTATCCCGTACCTGCCTTCTCTACATACCCCCTGATCCCTTTAGCCACAAGGGCCACATCTAACTCCCTCTTAAATATAGCCAATGAACTGGCATCAAATACCTTCTGTGGCAGAGAGTTCCACAGATTCACCACACTCTGTGTCAAAAATGATTTTCTCATCTTGGTCCTAAAAGACTTCCCCCTTATCCTTAAACTGAGCCCCTTGTTCTGGACTTCCCCAACATCGGGAACAATCTTCCTGAATCTAGCCTGTCCAACCCCTTAAGAATTTTGTAAATGTCTTTAAGATCCCCCATCAATCTTCTAAATTCTAGCGTGTACAAGCCGAGTCTATTCAGTCTTTCTTCATATGAAAGTCCTGCCATCCCAGGAATCAGTCTGGTGAACCTTCTCTGTACTCCCTCGATGGCAAGAATGTCTTTCCTCAGATATGGAGACGTCATTCTCATGAACATTCCTTGTGCTTTCCCCCATCGTTCTACATCACTGCGACAATATCCACTTTCTCTCTGCATGACGGTGGCGATAAGAGTTGGGAAATGGGAATTATCAGAGGGTTGTAGAAATTTGGTGAAATTCCCGCTGTCGGGATGAGGACGGTCCATCTCAGTCAATTGAGATTTGTGTTTAATTTCTTTCAGGAGGAAACTGGCCGCAAGCGAAGGTAGGACATTGTCTTGACGGAAACATTGTAAGTGTTTTGTGGAACACCTTAAAACATTTCTAATGCTTAGTTTATAAACAGCTGTTCAATATTTGCAGGGTTAGTGATGAAGCCAAACCACTGTCGGTGGTAGATGAAGCCTTGCCGATTGAAAAGTTTCATTGCCCTGTTTTGTTCAACACGGCATTCAAAGAGGCAAAGCTTGTACCTTCACCATTATTCTTGTTTCTGATATTTTTAAGCAATTCCTAGATGAAAACATGAATGGTCTTTTGGACTGAAGGGAAATTGGATCCACCTCTAAACCCATCAGCTGGGAAGCATCATAGAGTCAGACGTTCATACTCTCCAGCGTTGGGTGAAATATTGGGGCTATTCACCCTATCTGTGTACCTTATATAGATCTTATACACATCTATAAAAACACCCGGACGGGCTCCAAAGACAAATGTTCCTGCCTGTCCAACATCTCCTTATAACCCAGCCCTTCAGACCTGATGAGATTATCGTAAATACTTTTGCACCCTCTCTAATTTACTAACAACCATATTGTGTCAAATTTAATATCCTGACCTATGAAAGCATGAGTGACAAACACAATCTTCACCACCCTGCCTGTCACTGTTGCATCTTCCATGGCACTGTGTACCTGCAGCCCGACATCTCTCAGTTCTATAACGTTCCCCGTTTACTGTGTATGTCCTGCCCTGGTTTGTCTCAGCAAAGTGCATCACCTCACCTTCACATGAATAAATCCCACCTGCCGTTCCTGAGCCCATTGGCCCAGTTCACAGGGATCCCATTTACTCTCAGATAACCTTCTTCACTCTCCGCAATGTCACCAATTTTAGTTCCATCTGCAAACTGACTAACCGTACAACCTACATTCACACCCAATGATGTATATAAATAAGGAACAACAGAGGACTCTGTGAAAAACAACCTTCTACCAACATTCTCTGTCTGTGACCTTCAGGTAAATGTTGTATTCCATCGGCTAGTTCACCCCGGATTCCATGAGATCCAACCTTCCAGAACGGCCTCTCATGCGGTGTGTAGAAGTTGCATCTCCCAGAGGGCAGTGAATATCTGGGATGTTGTGCCCAGGGTGGTGGTGAAAAGCTGAATTATTGGATATCTGCAACTTGGCTACAAATAAATATTTGATAGATCCCATATTTAAGATTATGGGGAACTCGCACAGAAGAGGAATTGGTGCCAGTGATCACGTTGAATGGAGGGGCAAGCCTGAGGAGCGGATTCTAATCCTGCTCCTGTTTTCTTGTGTTCCTATGCTCCTGTGTACCGATAAATAGACAGACTTGACACAGAGGAATTGAAGCAAAGATTAACAATACTTGTTCCTGGGACAATGAGTTTGCTGTGCGGGGTGAGATTGTGTAGACTAGGGCTGTGTATTCGAGAGTTCGGGTGTATTGGAGGAGATCTCAGTGAAACACAAAGTTCTTACAGGGCTCAGTGGGCTGGATGCGGGGAGGATGTTTCCCCTGTCTATGGGGTGTGGAGAATGGGCACCCTCTCCGAATGTGGGCTGCAACATGTAGGACAGAGATAAGGAGACATTACTGCACGCAGAGACTGGGGAACCTTTGGAATTCCCTGCACAGGTGGCTGTGGAGACTCAGTCATTCAGTGCTCTTGGAGCTGAGGGCCATGGTTGTACATTACAGCGTCAGGCCCTTTGGCCTATCATGTCCATGTCCACCTATTTCCCAGCTTTACCAATCGATTTGCCCAGATTACATTGGTATTCTTCTCACCTCACCTAGATAAATGCCTGAAATATAATGATTAGATCTCACCACCGCCTCCTCTGTAGCATGTTGCAGATATCACCCACTCTCAGTGTAAAGAAAACTTCCTACTCAGATCCACTTTAAAATTCCTTGCTCTCAAGATAAACCTGTACTCTCTTGATCTGATATCCCTGCTGCAGCACCGATCTCAGCTGCACTCCACCAGTCACAGATCTCCATGCAGAAAACTCATCCTTCTACCGCTACCTTCTACCTCCAACCACCAAGCCAATTGTGGATCCATTTCACCAGCTCGCCTTGGATCCCGCCTGCCTTCACTTTCTGGACCAGCCTTACATGCGCAACATTGTCAAGTCCCTCAGTGAAGTTCATATATTGGTTCACAATGAGATCAGTGTGTTCTTAGTTGTACACACCCATCAAATCCACCCGTGAATCCCCTCTCTTTCAGCGACCCTACATCCACAAGTCTCCACCCATTCTGTCCAACACCCGATCATTCAACCTCTGCTTCCTCCCATGGTCCAAGCCACCCCTCCCTCTCTCTCACCCTCCACCCAAAGAAACAGAGGCAGGTCCTCTGGCCCCTCATGTCTCCCCCTCCCATTCACTATGATCATGGTGACTCCAACCCACACCTCTACCTCCTCGTTAACAACCTCAAACTACCACTCACCTCAATATCCTCTTGCTCCGATCTGCCTCCATATGTGAATAGCTCGCTTCATTCCTCTATCCCCCACCGCAATCTCGCAATCCTCCTCACTCTCCGCACTCGTCCTCCCCGTCCACCCTCCCCCACCTCACGAAATTCCACTCTCCTTCCCTGGATAAAAACTGTGGGAAAGATGTGTGTTGTCCACCCGGTGTGGTTGGGGTGAAACCCCGGGCAAGGTTCCAGTTGTCCGCCCGCCTGTGCCTGAGGCCGAGCGGCCTCTCCCCCGGTCCCGGGGCCGCGCTGCCCGAGTCTCCCCCCGACCCCCGGGGACTCTCTGATTCTCTGCTTCTCCCCCCAGTCTCCGTCACCCTGGATGTGGAAACAGCGAGTCCGTGGCTCGAGGTGTCTGAGGATCGGAAGAGGGTGAGATGGACCGGGACCCGGAGGAGTCTCCCTGACACCGGGAAGATGTTTACAGTCTGGCCGTGTGTGCTGGGATCGGAGGGATTCACATCGGGGAGACATTACTGGGAGGTGGAGGTGGCGCGGAGTCGGCGCTGGAGGCTGGGAGTCGCCGCAGAGTCTGTGGAGAGGAAGAGAGGGGTCGACATGACCCCGGAGACTGGAGTCTGGAGCATCAGACGGTGGGGTGACGAGTTTGTTGCACTCACCTCCCCTCCATCGCCTCTCCCCGCCCGTCCCATCCCCGGGAGGGTGGGAGTTTATCTCAGTTACGAGTCCGGGACAGTTTCATTTTACGACGCGGACACCAAGTCCCATCTCCACACCTTCACTGGGAATAAATTCACGGAGAAACTTTATCCTTTCTTCTGGACTTGGGGTGGAAACTGGCTGAGAATCTGCTCCGGTTCCGCTCTGGGTGTGTAAAATAAAATGTAAATGTGGGAAGAGTGAAATAAACAGCAACTGAAATCAGAGCTGTCTGTCTGTCTGTCTGTCTGTCTGTCTGTCTGTCTGTCTGTCTGTCTGTCTGTCTGTCTGTCTGTCTGTCTGTCTGTCTGTTCATTTTAACGCGTTAACCGCGTCCGGCAACGGAACAGAAATTACTTTTATGAAAATATAAAGATTGAAACGATCTCCCTTCCCGCCGTTTCAGCAGCAGCCACGGGCGGCGGGTCCTGAGCTCCGGGCTCCCCCGGGTCATAAACTCCCCCCGAGTCACAACACGACACGACACAAGCGGTGTTGGTGCGGACTTCAACAGCGGAGTAAAGGCGAGTTTGGGGTAGGTGGAGATAGAAGGGCGGAATAACATCGGGAATTCCCCGGAGTGAGAGAAGTGTGCTGTCGGTGCGGAGTTTGTCCTTTCTCCCCGAGACCGCGTGGGTTTTAACCGATATCTTCGGTTTCATCCCACACCCCAAAGACAATTGGTTAATTGCCTTGGTATAATTGTAACGTGTTCCTAGCGTGTGTAGGATAGCGTTATTGTGCAGGGATCGCTGTAGGCGAGGACTCAATGGGCCGAAGGGACTGTTTCCACGGTGTATCTCTAAACTAAACAATCTAAAGTATCCTGATGTATCCTCGCGCCCACTATTCTGCCCTCTCTCTCTCCAACAAGTTATGTACTTACCTAGGTACAGTGAAATGCTTTGTTTTACATCCAACCTGGGCAGCAGACAAATGTCGTCACGTGTCTGATTCCGACACAGTACTAAACAGTCCTGTCTACCCCCTGCTGCTGCGCCTGACAACAGGATGCCCCCACCCCCCCCCCACACAAACTCCTCTTCCCCCCCAACACAAACCCCCCCTCAACACAAACCCCTCACCCCCCCCAACACAAACCCCTCACCCCCCCCAACACAAACCCCTCACCCCCCCAACACAAACCCCTCACCCCCCCAACACAAACCCCTCACCCCCCCAACACAAACCCCCCACCCCCCCCACACAAAATCCTCACCCCCCCCACACAAAACCCTCACCCCCCCCAACACAAACCCCTCACTCCCCCCCAACACAAACCCCTCACCCACCCCCCCCCAACACAAACCCCTCACCCACCCCCCCACAACACAAACCCCTCACCCACCCCCCCAACACAAACCCCTCACCCCCCCAACACAAACCCCTCACCCCCCCCAACACAAACCCCTCACCCACCCCCCCCACAACACAAACCCCTCACCCCCCCCAACACAAACCCCTCACCCCCCAACACAAACTCCTCACCCACCCCCCCCCCAACACAAACCCCTCACCCCCCAACACAAACCCCTCTCCCCCTCCCCCCCCAACACAAACCCCTCACCCCCCCACCCCCGCCAGTACCCGTCATTCTTGACGCCCACCTTGCTCTGGACGAAGATGGTTCTCCAAGAGGAACTGTATGTATGTTTCATCATTTCCACAGAGCGCACGCGCACAGACACACAACGATGCAGAAAAACACAGAGACACACACACTTGACAACGTTGATGACATTATTTTATTGCTGTCTGAAGAGGAGGCTCGACCCAAAGTCACCCTTTCCTTCCATCTGGAGATGCTGCCGGACCCGGTGAGTTACTCCAGCATTCTGTGTCTATCTTTGGTGTAAACCAGCATCTGCAGTTCCTTCCTCCACTGTTCATCAAACACGTAACAATCTATTCACAATCCCTGTTGCAACAAGAGATTTATGTCCTTCACCTCTCTGGTGAAGTTAGTACGCAGTCTACATCGCAGTGACCCCCCCACCCTCCATTCCCAGTAACCCCCACCCCCCAATCCCAGTGTCCCCACGCACCCCCAACCCATGTCCCCACGCACCCCCCAACCCATGTCCCCACGCACCCCCCAACCCATGTCCCCACGCACCCCCCAACCCATGTCCCCACGCACCCCCCAACCCATGTCCCCACGCACCCCCCAACCCCAGTGACCCCCACCCCCCAATCCCAGTGACCCCCACCCCCCAATCCGTGAACCCCCACCCCCCAATCCCAGTGACCCCCACCCCCCAATCCGTGAACCCCCACCCCCCAATCCCAGTGACCCCTCACCCCCCAATCCCAGTGACCCCTCACCCCCCAATCCCAGTGACCCCTCACCCCCCAATCCCAGTGACCCCTCACCCCCCAACCCCAGTGACCCCCATCCCCCAATCCCAGTGACCCCCACCCCCCAATCCCAGTGACCCCCACCCCCCAATCCCAGTGACCCCTCACCCCCCAATCCCAGTGTCCCCTCACCCCCCAACCCCAGTGACCCCCACCCCCCAATCCCAGTGACCCCTCACCCCCCAATCCCAGTGACCCCTCACCCCCCAATCCCAGTGACCCCTCACCCCCCAATCCCAGTGACCCCCACCCCCCAATCCCAGTGACCCCCACCCCCCAATCCCAGTGACCCCCACCCCCCAATCCCAGTGACCCCTCACCCCCCAATCCCAGTGACCCCTCACCCCCCAATCCCAGTGACCCCTCACCCCCCAATCCCAGTGACCCCTCACCCCCCAATCCCAGTGACCCCCACCCCCCAATCCCAGTGTCCCCACGCACCCCCCAACCCCAGTGACCCCTCACCCCCCAACCCCAGTGACCCCTCACCCCCAACCCCAGTGACCCCCACCCCCCAACCCCAGTGACCCCCACCCCCCAATCCCAGTGACCCCTCACCCCCAACCCCAGTGACCCCTCACCCCCAACCCCAGTGACCCCCACCCCCCAACCCCAGTGACCCCCACCCCCCAATCCCAGTGACCCCTCACCCCCCAATCCCAGTGACCCCTCACCCCCCAATCCCAGTGACCCCCACCCCCCATCCCAGTGACCCCCACCCCCCAATCCCAGTGACCCCTCACCCCCCAATCCCAGTGACCCCTCACCCCCCAATCCCAGTGACCCCCACCCCCCATCCCAGTGACCCCCACCCCCCAATCCCAGTGACCCCCACCCCCCAACCCCAGTGACCCCCCACCCCCCATCCCAGTGACCCCCACCCCCCCATCCCAGTGACCCCCACCCCCCAATCCCAGTGACCCCCACCCCCCAATCCGTGACCCCCACCCCCCAATCCCAGTGACCCCCACCCCCCAATCCCAGTGACCCCCACCCCCAATCCCAGTGACCTCCACCCCCACCACAAGCAGCCACGGACAAACAGCTGGAGAACACACTGGATTTTATTGAACATTTATGTGGCGACAGTGAAGCAGAACACGCCCCCCCCAGCAAAGAATCACATTCCCTGAGCCCCCCCCCCCGCAGCAAAGAATCACAATCCCTGATCCCCCCCCCCCCCCGCAGCAAAGAATCACAATCCCTGATCCCCCCCCAGCAAAGAATCACATTCCCTGATCCCCCCCCAGCAAAGAATCACAATCCCTGATCCCCCCGCCCCCAGCAAAGAATCGCAATCCCTGACCCCCCCCCAGCAAAGAATCACATTCCCTGATCCCCCCCCAGCAAAGAATCACAATCCCTGATCCCCCCCCAGCAAAGAATCACAATCCCTGATCCCCCCAGCAAAGAATCACAATCCCTGATCCCCCCCAGCAAAGAATCACATTCCCTGATCCCCCCCCCCAGCAAAGAATCACATTCCCTGATCCCCCCCAGCAAAGAATCACATTCCCTGATCCCCCCCCCCCCCAGCAAAGAATCACATTTCCTGATCACCCCCCCCCCCCCCCACAGTCCACGGGTGGATGTGACGTCACAACGCCAGGACCCCCCCCCCCCCCACTCCGTCTCCGTCTCCGGGCCTCGGGTCACCCAGCGCTGCAACGCTCCAGCTGTGATTCATTCCCACCAGATGTTGTTCGGGACTGTTCCCCCCTGAACCCCGTCATTGCAGGAACATTACGGGCAGCAGCCCCCCCCCCCCCAGTGCAGTCAGTAAATGAGCAGCGACCCACAGAGCGAAGCGTAAAGTCCAAATCACCAAATCAGCTGTAGATGCGCTCATTGTTCACCCCCCACCATTACACCCCCCCCACCATTACACCCCCCCACCATTACACCCTCCCACCATTACACCCCCCCACCATTACACCCCCCCCCCAACCATTACACCCCCCACCATTACACCCCCCCCACCATTACACCCCCCCCACCATTACACCCCCCCACCATTACACCCCCCCACCATTACACCCCCCACCATTACACCCCCCCCACCATTACACCCCCCCCACCATTACACCCCCCCCCACCATTACACCCCCCCACCATTACACCCCCCCACCATTACACCCCCCCACCATTACACCCCCCCACCATTACACCCCCCCACCATTACACCCCCCCCCACCATTACACCCCCCCCACCATTACATCCCCCCCACCATTACACCCCCCCCCACCATTACACCCCCCCCCCACCATTACACCCCCCCCCACCATTACACCCCCCCCCCACCATTACACCCCCCCCACCATTACACCCCCCCACCATTACACCCCCCCCACCATTACACCCCACCCACCATTACACCCCCCCACCATTACACCCCCCCCACCATTACACCCCCCCCACCATTACACCCCCCCCACCATTACACCCCCCCCCACCATTACACCCCCCCCACCATTACACCCCCCCACCATTACACCCCCCCCACCATTACACCCCCCCACCATTACACCCCCCCCACCATTACACCCCCCCCCACCATTACACCCCCCACCATTACACCCCCCCACCATTACACCCCCCCCACCATTACACCCCCCCACCATTACACCCCCCCCCCACCATTACACCCCCCACCATTACACCCCCCCACCATTACACCCCCCCCACCATTACACCCCCCCACCATCACACCCCCCCCACCATCACCCCCCCCACCATTACACACCCCCCCCCACCATTACACCCCCCACCATTACACCCCCCCCACCATTACACCCCCCCCACCATTACACCCCCCCCACCATTACACCCCCCCCACCATTACACCCCCCCCCACCATTACACCCCCCCCACCATCACACCCCCCCCACCATCACCCCCCCCACCATTACACCCCCCCCCCACCATTACACCCCCCCACCATTACACCCCCCACCATTACACCCCCCCCCACCATTACACCCCCCACCATTACACCCCCCCCACCATTACACCCCCCCCTACCATTACACCCCCCCACCATTACACCCCCCCCACCATTACACCCCCCCCGCCAACAGCAGAAACCCCGCCAACATGTCCCGCTCACCACCGACGCTCCTGTACCGGCTGCGGCGGCGGCACACGGTGGCCCTGGGGAAGACAGACAGACAGACAGACAGACAGACAGACAGACAGACAGACAGACAGACAGACAGACAGACAGACAGACAGACAGACAGACAGACAGACAGAGAGCGAGAGTTGGTTACAGAGTGTAAAAGGACTTACTGCACACACACAAGTCTTTTACTATAACTATTTATTAGGTAACTGTTAATCACTATGCTGTAGCTGTCCGTGGTCATCACTGGAGCTAGAGAGCGAGCTAGAGGTGGGGACACTACAATTATACTGGAGACAATGGGGAGTGGTTAGTAATACGGGAGGTCACTATGGTTAAAGGAACATGCACTGATCTACATCCTTCCTCTGGGAAACAAAAGCATGGCAGGTACTATACAGAGTGACCACGGCTCATACGCTACGAACACCAACCGCACCGGCAACAGTACAACACTATGCGAATTCCCCGTAGCGGACAGGCGGCCTGACCAGCCGGTCAGAGCGGGTGCGTAAACCGCCCTCCTCCTCATCGTCGGGAACAGAAGGGACGGCAGCCGGGGGATGGGCAGGAGAGGCGGGCGGAGGAGAATGCGGGGCTGCGGGTGGAGAGACAGGTTTGGCAGGGGAGGGAGGTTTTGCGGGCGATGCCGGCTTGACAGGCAAGGCAGGGGAACGGGCGGACAGTTGTGAGGGGAGGGTGCGTGGCATGCGAGGCGTAGACGGGGCCTGAGGGGCCACGGGAGGTCTGGAAGAGATGGGGGGGTGAGAAGGATCCGCGGGAGGCGGAGCGGGCTCATTCACAAGGAGTAAATGCTGGCGGGAGCGACGGTAGATAGCCCCCTCGTAGTCGACGAAATAGGAGCGCGGAGAACCGGCGTCTCCGACTACGACTGCCAGGCGGTAGTGGCCAGTGGGGGATTGCATCCGGACAACCTGCCCCGGGAGCAGACGTGGAAGTAGGCGGGCAGATTTGTCAAAAGAGCGCTTCTGGGTGTCCTGTTTTTTGGCAATGCGCTCAGTGACAGTGGCAGGATTTTGTACAGAGGGCTTGAGGGACTGCTGGGAAACCGGCAGGGGAGGTCTGGTGGTGCGAGACATGAGGCGTTGGGCAGGGGAACCGAGCGCAGGGTCGCGGGAAATGTTGCGGAGGTTAAGCAGGGCAAGGTGGAAATCGGCACGGAACAGGCGGCAGTGTTCCAGCAGCTCCTTGGCACTACGAACGGCCCGCTCAGCAAGTCCGTTGCTCTGAGGAAACTCGGGGCTGCTGGTGATGTGGTGAAAGTTCCAACGGGCAGCAAAGGTCTTGAACTCGTCGCTGGAGAACTGGCTGCCGTTGTCGGACCGGAGGGTCACCAGGGAGCCGAAGGTGGAGAAGTGGCGGCGAAGTTTCCCGATGACAGCGGCAGAGGTGATGGAGGTCAGCTGGTCGACCTCGAACCAGCTGGAATACGAGTCCACCAGGACCAGGAAGTGCTTTCCGCGCCACTCAAAGAGGTCGGTGGCAACGGACATCCATGGGAGCTCTGGAGCCGGCGGCTGCAGGAGAGGCTGGCGCTGCTGATGGGGGTGCAAGGTGTTGCAGGCAGCGCAGGCGGAGACCCTGTCACGGATGTCCTGAGCCATGCCAGGCCAGTAGAATTGGCTTTGGGCATGGGAGAGGGTAGCTTCCACCCCAGGGTGGCCGCTGTGAGCAGTCTGGAAATAGTGATCCCGGAGTGCGGCAGGCACCACGACTTTGTGACCCTTTACCACCACGCCGGCGTGAAGCACCAGTTCGTCGCGAACGAGGAAATATGGTGCGGCGCCAGCAGGCAGTTCGGAGCGACGGTCAGGCCAACCACGGCGGATAACGTCCGCAAGTTGTTGCAGGGCAGGATCATCAGCAGTATGTTGGACCAGGGACTGCATTTGCTGTGAAGGAACAATGTTGACGTTTAGTACCAGAAGGTCGGAGGATTCGTACGGGTGGCGGACAACGGAAGGCAGCGGAGCACGAGAAAGAGTGTCAGCTACAAACATGTCTTTGCCCTTACGGTAGACGATCTGGAACGTGAAACGCTGGAGCTGCAGCATCATGCGCTGCAACCGGGAAGACCGGCAGAAAAGTGGCCGAGTTTGCCACAGGAAAGACAGGTCTTGCCCTGTGCGGGGCAAATGTTTGAGGGATGAGCCGTAAAAAAGCAGTTAGGGCAGCGTCGCGGGGCAGTGGAGGTGGCGACTTTCATGGGGAGAGCCGCGGGGTTGCGTCGCGTAGTCAGGCGACCGGCTTGACCGGTGAAGTTAATGTCCTGGGGAGCCTGTCTGGACACGGAACCAACGGCTTCAGACATGCGTGCAAAATACATAGCATCCCGCAGTGTCAGATCGGGTTTAACTAAGAGTTGCTCACGCAGTCTATCGTTGCGGAGACCATTGACCAGGACGTCCCTAATTAATTCGTCAGGGGTGATTGTGTCAAGGCGGCAGCGCTGAGCCAGGTGATGCAAGGCGGCAATGAAAGTGCCGACAGGCTCGCCTGGCAGCTGCTGCCTCTGGAAGAATTTGAAGCGTTCGATGATGTTGTTGGTAGGAATATCACAGAGGGCAGCGAACTTATTAAGGAGACATACCGGGTCGTTGCGGTCCTCTCCGGCGGCGAAATGGAACGATGCATACTGATCCATAGCTGCAGGTCCCGCGAGGTTAAGCAATAGGTGAGCCTGTACAGCAGGAGTGGCATCAGGATGGGCGATAGCAATGTAATGCTCGTAATCGCGCTGGAACACGGTCCAGCGATGGACAATGTCCGTGTCGAACACCAACTGGTCTGGTCGACGACAGTGGTGGGACATGATAAAAGAAAGGAGGGAAGGACTGGGAGAAAGAAATGATAAAACAAAAACCGATGTACAGGAGACGCAAGTCTACTGCTATGACACCATGTAAAAGGACTTACTGCACACACACAAGTCTTTTACTATAACTATTTATTAGGTAACTGTTAATCACTATGCTGTAGCTGTCCGTGGTCATCACTGGAGCTAGAGAGCGAGCTAGAGGTGGGGACACTACAATTATACTGGAGACAATGGGGAGTGGTTAGTAATACGGGAGGTCACTATGGTTAAAGGAACATGCACTGATCTACACAGAGCGACACAAGCCCACCCGTGTAGCAGTAGCACTGACCTCCCGCCCCCTGCCGGCAATGCACCCCCCCTCCCCCCAGCACCACAGGACAGTACAGCGCAACAACAGGCCCTTCGGCCCACACTGTCTGTGCCGACCATGCTGCCAACTCCAACTATCTGTCTGCGCGTCACCTCCCCCCCCCGCTCCCCGCATGTCCACGTGTCCATCCACAACACACACACGGTAGCCCCTCCCCTCGCGACGGGGGCATTAAACCCACAGCTCCCCCGCCGGTAATACCCCCCCCCTTGACACACAGGCCCTGACACACACACCCTGACACACACACCCTGACACACACACCCTGACACACACACCCTGACACACGCACCCTGACACACACACCCTGACACACAGGCCCAGACACACAGGCCCAGACACACACGCCCTGACACACACACCCTGACACACACACCCTGACAACACCCTGACACACACACCCTGACACACACACCCTGACACACAGGCCCAGACACACAGGCCCAGACACACACACCCTGACATACACACCCTGACACAGACTCTGACACAGACCCTGAGACACAAACCCTGGCGACAGACTAAGGACAGTCCCTGAGATAGAATCTAAGGACAGAGACTCGGGAGAGACCAGAGGCAGGCACAGATCTAGAGGAGAGAGACCCTACGGACACAGACCATGGGGTCACAGACGTGACGCCCCCACACACCCTAAGTACACGGATCCTGAGACAGACATTGGGGACAAATCCTGGGACAAACACCCTAGGGTGGATCCTGAGAGACAGACTCTAGGAAATGAACCCTGGGGCCACAGGCCCTGAGACACAGGATCTAGGAAATGAACCCTGGGGCCACAGACCCTGACACATAGACCCTGAGACACAAACCCTGACACACAGGCCTGAGACACAAACCCTGACACACAGGCCCTGACACACAGACCCTGACACACAGGCCCTGACACACAGACCCTGAGACACAAACCCTGACACACAGGCCCTGACACACAGACCCTGAGACACAAACCCTGACACATAGACCCTGAGACACAAACCCTGACACACAGGCCCTGAGACACAAACCCTGAGACACAAACCCTGATACACAGGCCCTGAGACACAAACCCTGACACACAGGCCTTGAGACACAGACCCTGAGACACAGACCCTGACACATAGACCCTGAGACACAGGCCCTGAGACACAAACCCTGACACACAGGCCCTGAGACACAAACCCTGACACACAGGCCCAGACACACAGGCCCTGACACACAGGCCCAGACACACAGGCCCTGACACACACACCCTGACACACAAACCCTGACACACAGGCCCTGACACACAGGCCCAGACACACAGGCCCTGACACACACACCCTGACACACACACCCTGAGACACAGGCCCTGACACACAGACCCTGAGACACAAACCCTGACACATAGACCCTGAGACACAAACCCTGACACACAGGCCCTGAAACACAAACCTTGACACACAGGCCCTGAGACACAGGCCCTGAGACACAGGCCCTGACACATAGACCCTGAGACACAGGCCCTGAGACACAGGCCTGACACACACACCCTGACACATAGACCCTGACACACACACCCTGACACACACACCCTTACACACACTCCCTGACACACACCCTGACACACACACCCTGACACACATGCCCTGGCACACAGGCCCTGACACACAGGCCCTGACACACACACCCTGACACACAGGCCCTGACACACAGGCCCTGACACACACACCCTGACACACAGGCCCAGACACACAGGCCCTGACACACAGGCCCTGACACACAGGCCCTGACACACACACCCTGACACACACACCGTGACACACACACCTTGACACACACCCTGAAACACACACCCTGACACACAGGCCCAGACACACAGGCCCTGACACACTCACCGTGACACACAGGCCCAGACACACAGGCCCTGTTGTGAGATAAATGAAACTTTCACTACTCGTAATTAACTTAACTTTATTTAAGCTTTAAGCAACTTATTTCTGCAATACACAAACTCAGAAACGTCTGGCAAACATGGCTGATTCTGCAGGCTTTTCCCGCCCGAAATACTTCGCACATGCGCACACTCCCGAAATGTCCTGCGCATGCGCACACTCTAGAAGAGTTCCGCACATGCGCACATGCGCCCACTTCATTCTCCCCTCCTATTTATAAGATGAGACGGTCAGGAGGTTTAATACGTCTTGATGACTGTCGCAGCACTGGAGCCTCAGGAGATACCGGTGATTCAATAGCTGGGGGTAGATATATTGCTTGGTCATCAACTTCACTCATATTGTTATTTAGATTTTCAATTTTAGAATTTCTTGTAAAAGTTTCCATAGAGGATGCTGGAAGTGTTGGAGGAAATTCCCGATTAGTGTTATCAGGAAGTGACGGAGCTGACGGAGGAAGTTCTCGATTAGTGTTATCAGGAAGTGACGGGGCTGATGGAGGAAGTTCCCGATTAGTGTTATCAGGAAGTGACGGAGCTGATGGAGGAAGTTCCCGATTAGTGTTATCAGGAAGTGACGGAGCTGACGGAGGAAGTTCTCGATTAGTGTTATCAGGAAGTGACGGAGCTGATGGAGAAGATGGACATGGTGCAAGGTCACGAAGTGAGACGGTGACTGACGTCCATCCCGATACTTGATAGTTGCATAAGAATGGTAGACATCAGTCAGTATAACTTCATCAACAAAAGGTTCATTCTTATTTAATCGGACATACCGACGAAGCAACACAGGCCCAGGGCTCGTCAACCATGATGGCAGAGAAGTACCACTAGAAGAACGGCGTTTGAAGTTAAAGAACTGCTAGTGTGGAGTAGTATTGGTAGCAGTTGACAGTAGAGATCTGATGGAGTGTAATGCATCTGGTAGAACACATTCCCACTGCTGATCTGGTATATCATTCGACTTTAAAGCCAGTTTCACTGCTTTCCAAATGATTCCGTTATACCTCTCAACCTGACCATTTCCAATAGGATGATATAGTGTTGTTTTACTTGTTGCAATTCCTCTCTTAGAAAGGTAGTCCTTTAAATCTTTTGACATGAATGAGGTGCCCCTATCAGAATGTATGTAACTTGGAAATCCACAGAATGAAAACAGTTGATCTAAACATTTGATAACTATAGCAGCTGAAATATTTGGACAAGGAAAGGCAAATGGAAACCTCGAATATTCGTCAACTAAGGTAAGTATATAAACATTTTGTGAGGAGGATGGTAAAGGCCCTTTGAAGTCAATACTCAAACATTCCATAGGTTGAGTAGCTTTGATCAATCTTCCTTCTTCAGGACGGAAGAACCTTGGTTTTAATTCAGCACAGATTCTACATGAAGCACACGTCATCTTCACATCTTCTGTAGAGAAAGGTACATTTTTGGAACGAACATAGTGTAACAAACGAGTGACTCCAGGATGACACAGCCCATTGTGAAGATCAATGAGTGCAGAAGAATGAACAGAGGCACAAAATGCTCGAGTTAATGTGTCCGGAGCAACATTATCCTTACCAGGGCGGTACTCAATTGAATAACTATATACGGATAATTCAATCCTCCATTCATGAATTTTATTATTTTTAATCTTCGTTCGTTTCTGATTATCCAGCATAAAAGCCACTGAACGCTGATCTGTTATCAAAGTGAAGTGCTGGCGAGCAAGGAAATGACTCCATTTCCTCACTGCTTCAATAATTGCTGTAGCTTCCTTTTTGATGGATGGGTAGTGTAATTCACTACCTTGGAGAGTACGAGACATGAAAGCAACAGGTCGTCCTCCTTGATTTAATGTTGCTGACACTGCTAAATCAGAGGAATCACATTCAACAACAAAGGGGAGATCCTCATCGATGGCGTGTAATGTTGCAGATTCCAATTGTTTCTTTAAAGAAGTAAAGGCACCAATTGCTGTAGAGTCAAGGGGGGAAGATTTTGCTCTAATCAAAGGTTGAATTTTGTCAGAAAAATTTGGTATCCATTTGGCATAATATGCAAACATCCCAAGAACCCTTCGTAGAGCGTTTAATGTTGCTGGAACAGGTATCTCTTGGAGTGGGCGGAGTCTTTCTGGATCAGGCTTGATTATATCATTTCCAACCCAATAACCAAGAATATTAATTGATGATACTGATGTTATTGACTTAGCCTTATTTAACGTTAGATTTTTAGAATGTACAACATCTAAAATCCGTTGTACATTTTCATCATGTTCAGTTTGGTCTTTTCCTGCAATAGTTATATTATCAAGATAAGGGAAAGAATCTTTAAGGTTTTCCTGTTGAACAAGTTTGTCCATCTCTCTCTGAAAAACAGCCACGCCATTAGTTAGCCCAAAAGGAACTTTGCAGTAGTGATATCATTTCCCATTTGCTTCAAACACAGTATATTTTTTCTCTGATTCCTTCAGAGGAATTTGATGGTAAGCACTTTTTAAGTCAAAAGTAGAGAATATCTTATACTTAGCTAATGTGTTGATAATCTC
This sequence comes from Leucoraja ocellata, assembly GCA_036785375.1. Classification (NCBI taxonomy): domain Eukaryota; kingdom Metazoa; phylum Chordata; class Chondrichthyes; order Rajiformes; family Rajidae; genus Leucoraja; species Leucoraja ocellata. The sequence goes on from JAWMAR010000230.1 coordinate 3,522,130, forward strand.
TTCTATTCAAGGTAATGGATATGCATCAAGCTCCGTGAACTGGTTAATAGTTTGAGAGTAATCAATGCAGAGTCTCTTTCTATGTCTCTCCAATGGGTCCTTAACCACGACAACTTGTGCCCTCCAAGGGGAAGTACTGTGTTCTATAATCCCTTCTTGTAAAAGATTAGTTACTTCTGTGTTGATAAAGTTCCTATCATCTTTACTAAAATGTCTTGATTTTGTAGCAATTGGCTTGCACTTGGAGGATAAATTAGTGAATAATGAAGAACATTCAACAGATGCAGCAGAAAAACCACACAATACTGGTGGCTTTGACAATACAAGATCAGGCATTGTTCCTTCATACATTATTTGAAGTGATCTGTGCAGTTTCTGGAAATCCTGACCTAGAATTATATCGTTACACACATTTTTCAAAATACCAAGACATACAGATTTATAGCTAGTTTTGTTCAGAATAAAGTCTACAATACAAGATCCTATAATTTGAGTATTGAAAGTTGTCCGAGCCATCGAGATTTCTCTATTTGAAGGAATTATAGTTAGATTTAGTCGGGACACAACTTGTTTACTTATAAAACTTTCTGAACTGCCAGAATGAAGTAGTACATTAAGTGTATGGCCATTAATGGATACCGTTGTAGCTGCATGAGACAAGCTCTGAGGAAATGCAGCTGTAATTGCACATAAAGCAGGCGTGTATATGGCAGCAGTCACACTTTTAGTAGTTGCTTTGGACTTGCATACTCTAGAATAATGTCCCTTCTTGCCATAACTATTACAAGTTGCCTCTCAAGCAGGACATGTCTCTCTCTTATGAATATTACCCCCGCAAAAGTAACAGTTCCTTTTTGAATAATTATATGCTGCAGCAAGGGCACCTTTATCAGTAGAAATTGTTTCTGTTTGCTCCATATTAGTACGTGGCTGAAATTGTTTTGTAGTTGCAGCAGAATACACATTAGATGAGCCATAAGTATCTGGTTTTTTTTTCTGAGCCAAGTCTAAAGAGTAAGCTTGATTGTAATGTAACTGCCCTACATCGGCAGTTAGTTACATTCTGAACCTCACGGTTTTTGGTTCCTACCTGAAATAGTAGCGTTCCTAAGGGGGGAACTAATTGCCGACTTAGTTTCCGGGGGGCACGGTTGTTGGCGCACACAGAAGCCATGACTAAGAAGAAACCAAGAAATACCTCTTAAGTAGTAAGCAGTGGACGAGGTATGTTGTTTATTTGCTTGGTTAGTGTGGTGTTGTGTTGCTGTATGGACGTACCTGCATGTATTTTGTAAACTGCATTTTTATTTTGTTTGTTTTTGTTTTTTGTTGCCTTGTTTTTGGCTCAGTTCTCACGGGTTGGTTGGAGCCGAAAATAAACCCCGTATTTAACCACGACCTCGGGCCTCGTGTACTACTTGGGAACTACACTCCCCCTCTCTCTCTGCCTCTCTCTCCCTCTCTCTCTATTCCTCTCTCTCCCCCCTCTCCATCTCTCTCTCCCCCTCTCACTTTATTGTCCCCCTCTCTCTCTCTGCCTCTCACTCTCCCTCCTCTTCTCTCTCTATTCTCCCCTCTCTCTCTCTCCCCCTCTCCCTCCACAGATGCTGCCTGACCCGCTGAGTTACTCCAGCACTCTGTGAAATGTCACTTATCCAGATGGCTCGAAGGGAGATGGGCTGAAGGGAGATGTCCTGGGCTAGTACAGACAGGTGGGCCGAAGGGAGGCCTGGGCTAGTACAGGGAGACGGGCCAATGAGAGAGGGAGAGAGAGCGATAGACGGGGAGATGGTGATTGAGAGAGAGGGGGGAGAGGGAGAGGGGGAAAGAGGGAGTGAGAGAGAGAGAGAGAGAGAGAGAGCAACTAGGCCAAGGACCAGGCTTCTGAGGCCAGAAACTGAAGACACAGGCTCAAAACCTAACAACTAGGCCGGGAACCAGGCTTTTCAGGCCGGATATTTAAGACACGGTGCGTCGAGCCCAGAGTCAGTAGATAGAGAGAGAGATAGAGATAGAGAGAGAGACAGAGAGAGGGGGAGAGAAAATCTCATTCCTGGCCTAGTTGTTAGGCTTTGAGCCTGCGTCTTGAGTTTCTGGCCTCAGAAGCCTGGTTCTTGGCCTAGTTGTTAGGGAGGGGAGGGGAGGAGAGGAGAGAGATAGAGGGGGGATATTGGGGGGGGAGAGAGGGAGAGAGGGGCAGTGATAGAGATAGAGAGAGAGAGAGAAAGGGGGAGCGAGAGGGAGAGTGGGGCAGAGAGGAAGGGGAGAGGGAAAATGAGGGGAATATTGAGGGGGAAATGAGGAGAAAATGAGGGAAAACTTGTGGGAAATTGAAAATAATTGATGGGGAAAATGAAGAAAACAAGAATGAAAAATGAGGAGAAAATAGAGACAAATTGTCGGGAGAATTAGGAGAAAATGAGGGGGAAAGTTTTCCACACGTTTCCCCTCAATGTTTCTCTATTTTCTCCTCATTTTTCACTTTTTCCTCTAATTTTCCCCTCAATATTTCACTTTTTCTTTATTTTCCCTCAATTTCCCACTAATTTTCGCTCATGTTCTCCTCAATCTCCCCCCTGGATTTCTCTCATTTCCCCCTCAATATTTCACTCTCTTTTTCTCTCAATTTTCCCTAATTTTTCCCTTTTCCCCTACTTTCCCCTCGATATTTCACCCCCCCCCCCCACACACCCTGTCCCACCCACACTACCCCCCCCCCCCCTCCATACTACAGGCACTTGGGCCTAGAACTCAGGCTTCAGATACTACAGGCACTTGGGTCTAGAACTCAGGCTTCAGATACTACAGGCACTTGGGCCTAGAACTCAGGCTTCAGATACTACAGGCACTTGGGCCTAGAACTCAGGCTTCAGATACTACAGGCACTTGGGCCTAGAACTCAGGCTTCAGATACTACAGGCACTTGGGCCGAGAACTCAGGCTTCAGATATTACAGGCACTTGGGCCTAGAACTCAGGCTTCAGATACTACAGGCACTTGGGCCTAGAACTCAGGCTTCAGATACTCCAGGCACTTGGGCCTAGAACTCAGGCTTCAGATACTACAGGCACTTGGGCCTAGAACTCAGGCTTCAGATATTACAGGCACTTGGGCCTAGAACTCAGGCTTCAGATACTACAGGCACTTGGGCCTAGAACTCAGGCTTCAGATATTACAGGCACTTGGGCCTAGAACTCAGGCTTCAGATACTACAGGCACTTGGGCCTAGCTAGAACTCAGGCTTCAGATACTACAGGCACTTGGGCCTAGAACTCAGGCTTCAGATTCTACAGGCACTTGCGATAGAGAGAATGTGTCTGACCTCTCTCTATCCTTTCTCCCACTCCCTCTCTCTCCCCCTTTTTTTTCTTCCTTTTTTATTTTTTATTTTTTTCATTTTTTTCTTCTTTTTTTTAAATTATTTTCTCTCTCTCTCTCTCTCCTCTTTCTCTCTCTCCCAGGACAGATAGAGGGAGAGAGGGGAGGGAGGGAGAGAGAGAGAGAGAGAAAGGGGGACCGAGAGAGAGAGAGTCTCTCTCAACATCTTTCTCCCTCCTCCCCTCTCCCTCCCTCTCTCCTCTTCTCTCATATACGTAGAAAGAGGGAGAGGGGCAGCTTCTTTCAACATCTCTCTCTTTCTCCTGTCGCGCTCTCTCTCTCTCTCCCCCTCCCCCCTCTGGGCTCCGATGCTCCGTGTCTTGAATTTCCGGCCTAAAGAGCCTGGTTCCTGGCCTAGTTGTTAGGCTTTGAGCCTGTGTCTTCAGTTTGGCCTCAGAGCCTGGTTCTTGGCCTGTCTTTGCCTTCTCTCTCTCTCTCTCTCTCTCTCTCTCTCTCTCTCTCTCTCTCTCTCTCTCTCTCTCTCTCTCTCTCTCTCTCTCTCTCTCTCTCTCTCTCTCTCTCTCTCTCTCTCTCTCTCTCTCTCTCTCTCTCTCTCTCTCCCTCTCTCTCTCTCTCTCTCTCTCTCTCTCTCTCTCTCTCTCTCTCTCTCTCTCTCTCTCTCTCTCTCTCTCTCTCTCTCTCTCTCCCTCTCTCTCCCTCTCCCTCCCTCTCCCTCTCTCTCCCTCTCTCTCTCTCTCTCTCTCTCTCTCTCTCTCTCTCCCTCTCTCCCTCTCTCCCTCTCTCCCTCTCTCCCTCTCTCCCTCTCTCCCTCTCTCCCTCTCTCCCTCTCTCCCTCTCTCCCTCTCTCCCTCTCTCCCTCTCCCTCTTCCTCTCTTCCTCTCTCTCTCTTCCCCTCCTCTGCCCATCTGCCTGTACTAGCCCAGGACGTCTCCCTTCGGCCCATCTGTCTGTACTATCCCAGGACGTCTCCCTTCGGCCCATCTGTCTGTACTAACCATCAGAGAGAGAGGGGAGAGAGAGAATGAGGAGGGGAAGAGAGAAGAGGAGGTAGGGAAAGGGAGCTGGGAGGCAGAGAGAGAGAAGAGGAGTGGAAAGAGAGAGAGGGGGAGAGAGAGGCAGAGGGAGAGAAGAAGCGAGAGAGAGAAGAGGAGAGAGAGAGAGTTGGGGAGAGGGGGGGAGAGAGAGAGGTGGGAGAGAGAGGTGGGAGAGGAGAGAGAGAGAGAGAGGGGGAGGGAGTCTGTAAACGACCGCTACAGACGGCACTATGTACAACCTCCCCCCCCCCCCCCCCCCCCCCCCCCGCGCCCGAGAAGATGATCCGCGGCTCCCGAGATTCACACAACTCTCTGGGTGGAAAAGCTTCTCCTCACCTCAGTCTTAAATGGCCTCCCCTTTATTCTAAGACTGTGTGTGGCCCCTGGTCCTGGACTCGCCCAACATTGGGACCATTTTTCCTGCATCTAGCTTGTCCAGTCCTTTTATAATTTTATATGTTTCTATAAGATCCCCCCCCCCCCCCAATCCTTCAAAACTCCAATGAATACAAGCCTAGTCTTTTCAATCTTTCCTCATATGACAGTCCCGCCATCCCAGGATCAATCTGGTGAACCTACACTGCACTGCCTCAATCACAAGGTGAAATCATTGGACAAAGTCAGCATGGATTTACGAAAGGTAAACCATGTCTGACGATTCTTATAGAATTTTTCGAGGATGTAACTAGTAGTGTGGATAGGGGAGAACCAGTGGGTGTGGTGTATCTGGACTTCCAGAAGGTTTTCGACAAGGTCCCACATAAGAGATTAGTATACAAACTTAAAGCACATGGCATTGGGGGTTCAGTATTGATTTTTTTTTTCATTTCATTGATGTGGATAGAGAACTGGCTGGCAAACAGGAAGCAAAGAGTAGGAGTAAACGGGTCATTTTCACAATGGCAGGCAGTGACTAGTGGGGTACCGCAAGGCTCAGTACTGGGACCCAGCTATTTACAATATATATTAATGATCTGGATGAGGAATTGAAGGCAATATCTCCAAGTTTGGCGGATGACACTAAGCTGGGGGCAGTGTTAGGTGTGAGGAGGATGCTAGGAGACTGCAAGGTGACTTGGATAGGCTGGTTGAATGGGCAAATGTTTGGCAGATGCAGTATAACGTGTATAAATGTGAGGTTATCCATTTTGGTGGCATAAACGGGAAAGCAGATTATTATCTAAATGGTGGCCGATTGGGAAAGGGGGAGATGCAGCGAGACCTGGGTGTCATGGTACACCAGTCATTGAAGGTAGGCATGCAGGTGCAGCAGGCAGTAAAGAAAGCGAATGGTATGTTGGCTTTCATAGCAAGAGGATTTGAGTATAGGAGCAGGGAGGTTCTACTGCAGTTGTATAGGGTCTTGGTGAGACCACACCTGGAGTATTGCGTGCAGTTTTGGTCTCCAAATCTGAGGAAGGACATTATTGCCATAGAGGGAGTGCAGAGAAGGTTCACCAGACTGATTCCTGGGATGTCAGGACTGTCTTATGAAGAAAGACTGGATAGACTTGGTTTATACTCTCTAGAATTTAGGAGATTGAGAGGGGATCTTATAGAAACTTACAAAATTCTTAAGGGGTTGGACAGGCTAGATGCAGAAAGATTGTTCCCGATGTTGGGGAAGTCCAGGACAAGGGGTCACAGCTTAAGGATAAGGGGGAAATCCTTGAAAACCGAGATGAGGAGAACTTTTTGCACACAGAGAATGGTGAATCTCTGGAACTCTCTGCCACAGAGGGTAGTTGAGGCCAGTTCATTGGCTATATTTAAGAGGGAGTTAGTTGTGGCCCTTGTGGCCAAGGGGATCAGAGGGTATGGAGAGAAGGCAGGTACGGGATACTGAGTTGGATGATCAGCCATGATCATATTTAATGGTGGTGCAGGCTCGAAGGGCCGAATGGCCTACTCCTGCACCTAATTTCTATGTTTCTATGTTTATATGTCCTTCCTCAAATTACGAGACCAAAACTGTATGTGTGTGTGTATATATATGTGTGTGTGTGTATATATATATGTGTGTATGTGTGTGTGTGTGTGTGCGTATATATGTGTGTATGTATATATATATATATATATATATATATGTGTGTGTGTGTGTGTGTATATATATGTATGTGTGTGTATATATATATATGTATGTGTGTGTGTGTGTGTGTATATATGTGTGTATATATGTATGTGTGTGGTATAAATATGTATGTGGGTGTGTGTATATATGTGTGTGTGTGTATATATGCGTGTGTGTGTGGATGTGTGTGTGGTGTGTGTGTGTATATATATATATGTGTGTGTGTGTGTGTGTATATATATGTGTGTGTGTATGTGTGTACATATATGTGTGTGTGTATGTGTGTGTACATATATATGTGTGTTTGTGTGTGTGTGTGTGTGTGTGTGTGTGTGTGTGTGTGTGTTGTGTGTGTGTGTGTGTGTGTTAAATGAAAATTGGCGGTGCCCCTGGTTGGCTGCGGAGGCATTGACTCTCGATAGCGATAGCGACAAGTTTTCTACAAACCGGCTTCATAACTTGCAGCGGAGGACCCAGCGGCCTGCAGAGCCGCGGAGACATTCACAAACACTGGGCGCTACAGTTCTCTCCCTCTCTCCCCCCTGCCCCCCCCCCCCCCCCCCCCCCGCCATCTTTGTCAAGGCACTTACATTGAAGTCAATGTGAGGCGGCCATCTTTGGTCAGGGCACTTACATTGAATTCAACGGGAGGTGAAGCCAGGGAGGCGGCCATCTTTGGTCAAGGCACACTGAAGGCAATGGGAGGCGGCCATCTTTGGTCAAGGCACACTGAAACCATGGAGGCGGCCATCGTTGGTCAAGGCACACTGAAGGCAATGGGAGATGTAACAATAGGATTGTTTATTTAAGTACTGTTGTACGGGGGACTGGTTTAGAGGTGACATTGCGCTCGTGGCCCAGTTTCAGATAACGTTACTAAGGCAGAGACATGACAACTGCACAACGACAATAAAGTTCAAGTAAGCAAGACTGCTTTAATCGTCCATTATGTATCGTCCAGATAGACACAGAACATAATGAAACATGGTGGCATCGGTGGGATGGACGTCGAAATTGTCAGAATTAATGTGAAAAGTGAAAGTTTAGCTAGAGAGAGAATGTAGAGGGAGATAGTGTAGGAGAGAGAGAATGCGTAGAGAAGAGAATGCGTAGAGAGAGATGCGTAGAGAGAGAATGCGTAGAGAGAGAATGCGTAGAGAGCGAATGGAGGGAGAGAGGGTGCACAGAGAGGGTGCACAGAAAGGGTGCACAGAGAGGGTGCACAGAGAGGGTGCACAGAGAGGGTGCACAGAAAGGGTGCACAGAGAGGGTGCACAGAGAGGGTGCACAGAGAGAGAGAGTGTAGAGAGAGAGTGTAGAGAGAGAGAGTGTAGAGAGAGAGTGTAGAGAGAGAGTGTAGAGAGAGAGTGTAGAGAGAGATTGTGTAGAGAGAGAGTGTAGAGAGAATGTGTAGAAATAATGTGTAGAAATAATGTGTAGAAATAATGTGTAGAAATAATGTGTAGAAATAATGTGTAGAAATAATGTGTAGAGAGAGAATCAGAACTGAACAAGGAGGAGGACACAAATGCAGGCTCAGACACAGGGCAGATCAGTCTTCAGAGTTTAATCGGTCCAAGTCGGTACACAGGTAAGCAAAACAGAGGCAACAGTACAATCTAGGAGCAGGCAAAAAACAGAGGTCGAAAAACAGGCAATTTTCGAGGTCACAAGATTTCTAGAGCTGGAACGAGGTGATACCAAGTAGCATACACAACGAACTGGCAATGAGCACTAAAACACAAAGGGCTTAAATACAGACTAGCAGGGGATAACGAAACACGGGTGAAACACATCAGGGCGGGGCCAATAATCACATGAGGGTAAACGACCTGATAGGAAATGGGACCTGAAACAAGAGGAGATGCGAGACACCAAGATAAAACAAGAATGCAAACTCTAATACTAAAAAAACAATAAGAAACAGAAACTAGATCAAACCCGAGACCTGAGAGTACCCCCTCCCCCCCCCCCCCCCCCCCTCCACGGCCGGCTCCTGACGGCCCAGGATCTTCAGGATGTTGGCGCCGATATTCCCTGATAAGTTCTGGGTCACATATGTTGCGAGCCGACACCCAAGACCGCTCCTCAGGTCCATAACCCTCCCAATCCACAAGATACTGACAACCACGACCACGCCGGCGCATCCCCAGCAACGGTTAACCGTAAACACCGGACCCCCATCAAGGAACCGGGGGGGGGGGGGGGGGGTGGTGTGGAGGCAGGGACCAGAGGACTCTCCTTAAATGGCTTTAGTCGGGAGACATGGAAAGTAGGGTGGACCCTCATGGCACGGCGAACCGCCACAGGATTGATGACCTTCGATATGGGGAAAGGACTAACAAAACGAGGAGGCAGCTCCCGGGATTCCACCCTCAGAGGTAAGTCTCGAGTGGAGAGCCACACCTTTTGGCCAGGCGAGTATACCGGAGCCGGCGTTCTTCCACGATCAGCCATCCTCTTGCAACGCGCAGAACTGCGCAACAGCATCTGACGAGCCCCATTCCAAACCTTGCGACAGCGACGGATGAGAGCCTGAGCGGAGGGCACACTGGACTCCTTCTCCACAGCAGGGAACAATGGCGGTTGATAACCATAGGCACACTGGAATGGAGAGAGACCAGAGGAGGAGCAAGGATGTGTATTGTGTGCATACTCCACCCAAATAAGGTGTTTGCTCCAAGTTGAAGGGTTCTATGCCACCAAGCACCACAGTCCTGTCTCAAATTCCTGGTTAAGGCGTTCAGTCTGTCCATTGGATTCCGGGTGATCACCAGATGCAAGGCTGACCGTGGCGTCCAACAGAGAACAAAACTCCTTCCAAAACCTGGACACGAACTGAGGCCCCCGGTCAGACACAATGTCTCTGGGAAATCCATGAATCGAAAACATGAGACAGCATGACCTCTGCCGTTTTCTTGGCGGAGGGAAGCTTGTGCAACGGAATGAAATGGAACATCTTAGAAAATCTGTCCACACAGTCATGACTGAGGTGTTACCTTCAGAAGAGGGCAGGCCCGTAACAAAGTCCATGGAGATGCCGGACCAGGGGCGTGAGGGGACAGGCAGCGGATTCAGGAGGTTAAAGGCGGGCAGACGTGAGGTCTTGTTCCGAGCACAAATACTGCAGGTGGCAACGTACTCCTTAATCCCCCTCTCCATGGAAGGCCACCAAAACCTTTGTTTGGCCACAAACAGGGTTCGGTGGACACCGGGATGACAGGAGATCCGAGACGTATGAGCCCAGTGAATCACCTGTGAACGAAGAGGCTCGGGAACAAACAGACGATTAGAAGGACACCCTAGCGGAGACTGAACACCAGCAGTTGCCTCGGAAACTCTCTTCTCAATCTCCCAAGTAACTGCCCCAACAAAACAGGAAGCAGGCAGAATGGGAGTTGAAACCTTAGGGGCCGGGTCAGGATCAAACTGTCTGGAGAGAGCATTAGGTTTGCCATTCTTGGCACCAGGGCGGTAAGACAGTACAAAATTAAATCGATTAAAGAAGAGAGCCCACCTTGCTTGGCGTGAGTTGAGGCGTTTGGCTGACTTGATGTATTCCAGGTTCTTGTGGTCTGTCCAAACTAGAAACGGCTGCTCTGTGCCCTCCAACCAGTGTCTCCATTCCTCCAAGGCTGTTTTAACCGCTAACAGTTCACGGTTACCCACATGGTAATTTCTCTCAGCAGGAGAAAGCTTTCATGAGAGGAAAGCGCAGGGATGTAATCGACCATCTGTGGAGGATTTCTGGGAGAGTACGGCCCCGATGCCCACACCCGAGGCGTCCACCTCAACCACGAACTGGAGTGATGGGTCAGGGTGAACCAGGATGGGGGCTGAGGAGAAGCTCCTCTTGAGTTCATTAATGCAGTTTATGCTTGAGGGGAACAAGAGAAAGGCACGTGGGGTGAGGTAAGAGCATGGAGTGGTGCAGCAGTGACACTAACGTTCCGGATAAACTTCCTATAAAAATTAGCAAACCCAAGGAACCCCTGAAGTCGCTTACGACTGGAGGGTGTAGGCCAATTGGCCACAGCACTGACCTTGCTCGGGTCCATCTGTATACCAGCAGTTGATACAACATAACCAAGGAATTGAACAGTGTTAACATGAAATTCACATTTCGCAGCTTTCGCAAACAGATCATTCAGGAGCAAACGTTCCAGTACCTGGTGTACATGCTGCACATGGGAAGTCTCGTCTGGAGAAAAAATCAAAATGTCATCAAGGTACACAAACACAAATCTGTTCAGCATGTCCCGTAATACATCATTAACCATGCCTTGAAAAACTGCTGGAGCATTAGTAAGACCAAACGGCATGACCAAATGATATGATAGAAACATAGAAAATAGGTGCAGGAGTAGAGGCCATTCGGCCCTTCGAGCCTGCACCATTCGCCATTCAATATGATCATGGCTGATAATCCAACTCAGTATCCTGTACCTGCCTTCTCTCCATACCTCCTGATCCCTTTAGCCACAAGGGCCACATCTAACTCCCTCTTAAATATAGCCAATGAACTGGCCTCAACTACCTTCTATGGCAGAAAATTTCACATATTCACCGCTCTCTGTGTGAAAAATGTTTTTCTCATATCAGTCCTAAAAGACTTCCCCGTTATCCTTAAACTGTGACCCCTTGTTCTGGACTTCCCCAACATTGGGAACAATCTTCCTGCATCTAGCCTGTCCAACCCCTTAAGAATTTTGTAAGTTTCTATAAGATCCCCCCTCAATCTTTGAAATTCAAGCGAGTACAAGCCGAGTCTATCCAGTCTTTCTTCATATGAAAGTCCTGACATCCCAGGAATCAATCTGGTGAACCTTCTCTGTACTCCCTCTATGGCAAGAATGTCTTTCCTCCGATTAGGAGACCAAAACTGTACGCAATACTCCAGGTGTGGTCTCACAAAGACCCCGTACAACTGCAGTAGAACGTCCCTGCTCCTATACTCAGATCCTTTTGCTATGAATGCTAACATACCATTCGCTTTCTTCATTTTCTAAATGGTGGCCGACTAGGAAAAGGGGAGATGCAACGAGACCTGGGTGTCATGGTACACCAGTCATTGAAAGTAGGCATGCAGGTGCAGCAGGAGGCAGTGAAGAAAGCGAATGGTATGTTAGCATTCATCGCAAAAGGATTTGAGTATAGGAGCAGGGAGGTTCTACAGCAGTTGTACAGGGTCTTGGTGAGACCACACCTGGAGTATTGCGTACAGTTCTGGTCTCCAAATCTGTGGAAGGACATTATTGCCATAGAGGGAGTGCAGAGAAGGTTCACCAGACTGATTCCTGGGATGTCAGGACTTTCATATGAAGAAAGGATGGATAGACTTGGTTTATACTCTCTAGAATTTAGGAGATTGGGAGGGTATCTTATAGAAACTTACAAAATTCTTAAGGGGTTGGATAGGCTAGATGCAGGAAGATTGCTCCCGATGTTGGGGAAGTCAAGGACAAAGGGTCACAGCTTAAGGATAAGGGGGAAATCCTTTAAAACCGAGATGAGAAGAACCTTTTTCACACAGAGTGGTGAATCTCTGGAACACTCTGCCACAGAGGGTAGTCGAGGCCAGTACATTGGCTATATTTAAGAGGGAGTTAGATGTGGCCCTTGTGGCTAAGGGGATCAGAGGGTATGGAGAGAAGGCAGGTACGGGATACTGAGTTGGATGATCAGCCATGATCATATTAAATGGCGGTGCAGTCTCGAAGGGCCGAATGGCCTACTCCTGCACCTAATTCCTATGTTTCTATGTTTCACTGCCTGCTGCACCTGCATGCCTATTTTCAATGACTGGTGTACCATGACACCCAGGTCTCGTTGCATCTCCCCGTTTCCTAATCGGCCACCATTCAGATAATAGTCTACTTTCCTGTTTTTGCCACCTAAGTGGATAACCTCACATTTATCCACATTATACTGCATCTGCCATGCATTTGCCCACTAACCTGGATCTTTGACACTGGGAGGCAGCAGCTCTATCCGTTACTCCACTGCATTGGGCTGAGACTGAAAAGGAGTAGACAAACGTGTGGGGCATATTTTTTCACAGAAGATGATGGGTCCCCGGAACATGCTGCTAGGGTTTGTATTGGATCTAGATATGATAGTGCCATGTATGATTATGAATATGCAGGGAATGGAGCGATATGGATTATATGCAGGCAGATAAGAGTTGGCATTGGCATAATGTTCAGCTCAGACATTGTGGGCCAAAGGGCTTGTTTCTGTGCTGTGCAGTTTTGTTTGGGGATACTGTGGGGAAACAGGCCTTTTGGCCCAACGAGTCTGCATTGACTAGCAATAACCCATACAATGATTCTATCCTGCACACTAGGGACAATTTAGACAAGACAATTAACCAACAAACCAGCACGTCTTTTGGAAAGTCGGAGGGAATGAGAGTTCCAGAGAAACCCCACAGTCATGGGGAGAATGTACAAACAGCACCCATAGCCAGGATCGAACCCCTGTCTCTGGCGCTGTAAGGCTGCAATTCTACCGCTGCGTCCGTGCTCTATATTCTAGGATGACATGATTTACAAGAAGAAAGAAACAATTTCAGAAAACATATTACACCAAAGAACAATTAAATAGGAAGTCACTGCTTCAAATGACACCTTTGTTGTCTCCAAAATCTGTGCATTCATATTCCACGTATAACGAGCATAAAAGACAACTCTTTTTGAACTCAGTCTGAAGAAGGGTTTCGGCCCGAAACGTTACCTATATAACCATTTAACCATATAGCAATTACAGCACGGAAACAGGCCATCTCGGCCCTACAAGTCCGTGCCGAACAATTATGTTCCCATAGTCCCACCTGCCTGCACTCATACCATAACCCTCCATTCCCTTCTCATCCATATGCCTATCCAATTTATTTTTAAATGATACCAACGAGCCTGCCTCCACCACTTCCACTAGAAGCTCATTCCACACCGCTACCACTCTCTGAGTAACGAAGTTCCCCCTCATGTTACCCCTAAACATCTGTCCCTTAATTCTGAAGTCATGTCCTCTTGTTTGAATCTTCCCTATTCTCAAAGGGAAAAGCTTGTCCACATCAACTCTGTCTATCCCTCTCATCATTTAAAGACTTCTATCAAGTCCCCCCTTAACCTTCTGCGCTCCAGAGAATAAAGACCTGTCTTATTCAAGCTTTCTCTGTAATAGTTGTTGAAACCCAGGCAACATTCTAGTAAATCTCCTCTGTACTCTCTCCATTTTGTTGACATCCTTCCTATAATTGGGCGACGAAAATTGTACACCATACTCCAGACTTGGTCTCACCAATGCCTTGTACAATTTTAACATTACATCCCAACTTCTATACTCAATGCTGTGATTTATAAAGGTTAGCATACCAAAAGATTTATTTACCACCCTATCTATATGAGATTCCACCTTCAAGGAACCATGCACAGTTATTCCCAGATCCCTCTGTTCAACTGCATTCTTCAATTCCCTCCCATTTACCATGTACGTCCTATTTTGATTTGTCCTGCCAAGGTGTAGCACCTCACATTTATCACCATTAAACTCCATCTGCCATCTTTCAGCCCATTCTTCCAAATGGACTAAATCCCGCTGTAGACTTTGGAAATCCTCTTCATTATCCACAACACCCCCTATCTTGGTATCATCTGCATACTTACTAAACCAATTTACCACACCTTCATCCAGATCATTGATGTACATGACAAACAACAAAGGACCCAACACAGATCCCTGAGGCACCCCACTAGTCACCTGCCTCCAACCCGACGAACAGCCATCCACCATTACTCTCTGGCGTCTCCCATTCAGCCACTGTTGAATCCATCTTGCTATTCCTGCATTTATACCCAACAGTTGAACCTTCTTAACCAACCTTCCATGAGGAACCATGTCAAAGGCCTTACTAAAGTCTATATAGTAAGATCCACTGCTTTACCCTCGTCAATTTCCCTAGTAACCTCTTCAAAAAATTCAAGAAGATTAGTCAAACATGACCTTCCAGGCACAAATCCATGTTGACTGTTCCTAATCAGACCCTGTTGATCCAGATGCTTATATATATTATCTCTAAGTATCATTTCCATTAATTTACCCACCACTGAAGTCAACTAACAGGTCTATAATTGCTAGGTTTACTCTTAGAACCCTTTTTAAACATTGGAACAACATGCGCAGTACGCCAATCCTCCGGCACTATTCCCGTTTCTAATGACATTTGAAATATTTCTGTCGTAGCCCCGGCTATTTCTACACTAACTTCCCTCAATGTCCTAGGGAATATCCTGTCAGGGCCTGGGGACTTATCCACTTTGATATTTCTCAAAAGTGTCAGTACTTCTTTTACTTTGAAAGTCATAGTATCCATAGCTACTCTACTAGTTCCCCTTACCTCACATAATTCAATATCCTTCTCCTTGGTGAATACCGAAGAAAATAAACAGTTCAATATCTCCCCCATCTCTTTTGGCTCTGCAAATAGCTGTCCACTCTGTCTCTCCAATGGACCAATTTTATCCCTCGTTATCCTTTTGCTATTAATATAGCTGTAGAAACCCTTTGGATTTACTTGCACCTTAGTTGCCAAAGCAACCTCATATCTTCTTTTAGCTTTTCTAATTTCTTTCTTAACATTCTTTTTACATTCCTTATGCTCCTCAAGCACCTCATTTACTTTAGCCTTTCTCCAATCAAAAATCTCAACATTAGGTCCAGTTCTGACCCTCTCCATAATTATATTGAAAGTAATGGTATTGTGATCACTGGACCCGAAGTGCTCCCCAACGCATACCTCCGCCACCTGTCCCATCTCATTTCCTAACAGGAGGTCCAGCACTGCCCCTCCTCTAGTAAGTACCTCTATGTGTTGCTGCAAAAAACTATCCTGCACACATTTTACAAACTCCAAACCAACCAGCCCATTTACAGAATGTGTTTCCCAGTCTATGTGTGGAAATGAATGCATGAATGAAGGAATGGTTGAATGAATATGAATGAATATAAATTTAATTATCATTCAGGTATACACATAGACACAGTGCACATTGAACAAAATGTTGTTGCATTGACTCTTCAAAGTAGCAGCAGAATATAACATTTATATCAGGCGATCAGTAAAAGTGCTTAGTTTGCCCATAAAAAGTGCTTCCTGTGCATAGTTCTGTAAAATAGATATATAGGAACGTTTTTAAAAGTGGCAATGTATAAGAAAGTTCTAGCATCGGTTTGATTGTGAGTTCAATAGTCTTATGGCCTGGGGGATGAAGCTGTTGCAGAACCTGGTTGTCCCGCTCTTCATGCTGCGGTACTTCCTCCCAGAGTTAAGCAGTGTAAACAGTCCATATTGTGGGTGTGTGGAGGCTCTGGTAATGCCCTTAGCTCTTGTCAGACTGCGTTTGTAACCAATGTCCATGATGGAAGGAAGAGAAGTCCCAATGATTTTTTTCCGCTGTCCTCACCACTCTCTGAAGGCACTTCCAGTCCGCAGCTGTACAGCTGCTGCACCACATAGAGATGCAGCTGGTCATGACTGATTCAATGGTGCTTCTGTAGAATGTGGTGAGGATGGGAGGGTGGGGGTGTAAACTTCTCATCCTGCGGAGGAAGTACAACCGCTGCTGTGCCCGTTTTACCAGAGATGTGAT
Organism: Leucoraja ocellata; assembly: GCA_036785375.1. Lineage (NCBI taxonomy): Eukaryota > Metazoa > Chordata > Chondrichthyes > Rajiformes > Rajidae > Leucoraja > Leucoraja ocellata. The sequence goes on from JAWMAR010000230.1 coordinate 3,538,224, forward strand.
GTTTGTAGTCCAAGTTAAGGTATCCGTTATATGCACTCCCAGGAACTTGATGCTTTTCACCAGCTAAGTTGTTGATACACAGCGGAGTGTGACTGGGCTGAATTTTCATTCTGAAATCGACGACAATCTCCTTGGTTTTGTCCACATTTAGGAGAAGGTTGTTCCTGCTGCACCAGCTCACCAGCTGCTCCACCTCCTCTCTGTATGCCTGGTCGTTGTTATTGCGGATGAGGCCCACTACTGTTGTGTCATCCGTGTATTTGATGATATGGTTAGTAGTGGACCTGGCGACACAGTCATGTGTCATCAATGTAAAGAGCAGCGGACTCAGGACACAGCCCTGAGGGGAGCCGGTGCTCAGTGTGATGGCCGAGGAGGTGTTCTTCCCCACCTGCACAGACTGGGGTCTTTCAGAAAGGAAATCCAGGATCCAGTTGCATAGTCTGGTATTGAATCCTAAGGGTGCCATTTGCTCACCAGATGCTGGGGGATTATCGTGTTAAATGCTGAGCTGAAATCAACAAACAGCATCCACACGTGGGTGTTCTTCTCCTCCAGGTGTTGTAGGCTCAGGTGGACTGCAGAGGAGATAGCATCCTCTGTGGAGCGGTTCGGGCGATAAGGAAACTGGAACGGGTCAAAACTGGAGGGGAGTTTAGAGACCATGTGCTGCTTAATAAGCCTCTCAAAGCACTTCATTTTACTTCGGAGTCACGTGAGTGACTACGTGAAGAACCCCGCTCAGTGCGCAGGCGCGGCATTATGCCCAGCAGTTGCAACAGCGGCGGCAGCTGGAGTCAGGCTCTCCAGCTGCGCTTTAAAATGGACCGTCAGGTAAGTAGACGGTGCGTTGGGACTAACCGGAGGAGAGTTGGCGTTAGTGTTTTGTGACCTAAACAAACAGCTGAAGGATATGGAAGAGGCATCCAAAACCTTCGGCCTCATGAGGGCAGGCCCTGCGACGAGCAAACCACGAACAACTCTGATACCCAAGCGGCAGCACCCCACGGCATCCACCAGTCGACGTCTGGAATATGGGACTGGTGAAAGCTTGGGGCCGCAATATCACCAAAGACCTTTTTTAGGTCAGGGCCCGCCGCGGACCCCCTGGAAAATGCGCCTCCCCCCAACATCGCCAGCACGTCAACAAGGCAAAACTCTAAGAAAAAAGAAAACACAAAGTCGTCAATAACCATGGAGGTAGGTGGATCTGGTTCCTACCAGCATATAGAGAATAAGGGTGCCTTACTAACAGGGGGAAGGTTACACTTGTTTAAAAAAGCATGGGGAATGATCACTAATGATAAATATATACTCAATAGCATTGGAGGATATAAAATTCAATTTATTTCAAAAATACCGCCAGTTCAACACTGGCCCGAAAGGGTATTTTCTCCCTCCAAAAAAGAGCAACAGGAGGGACAAGCTGAACTGGTGAGACTTATAATTAAAGGGGTCATAGAAAAGACCAAACATGAGCCCTTGGAATTTGTTTCCAACATATTTACAAAAACCAAAAAAGATGGTGGATGTCGCATCATCATTGACTTAACATCCCTAAATAAGTTTGTTAAGTATATACATTTCAAAATGTAAACATTTGTGACTGCTAGACAACTGATTTCCAAAGGATACTATATGGCAAGCATTGATCTCAAAGATGCTTACTATCTGGTACCCATACATAAGGATTATAGCAGATACCTTAAATTTATCTGGATGGGGCAGATGTGGCAGTATAAAGCACTGCCTAATGGGCTCACGTCAGCCCCAAGATTATTCACAAAAATATTAAAACCAGCCATGGCAACATTAAGGAAACAAAAGCATATAGTCATGGCATATTTGGACGACATCCTCATAGTGGGAAAAACTATGGAATTGGCTGTAGCAGCAGTATCAGCTACAAAACAGCTCCTAGAAACGCTGGGATTCGCCCTACATCCAGATAAATCCAAGTTAAATCCATCCTCTATCATGGACTGTCTGGGTTTCACAATTAACTCAGTCCAAATGACTATTACCCTGCCAAGGGAAAAGATGATTGCATTAGCACAATCATGCAATAATTTAAAGTTAACAAAAGACCAACTATTCGACAAGTAGCAGCAGTAATTGGGAAAATGGTAGCATTTTGGACCAATTTGGACCTTTGCATTATCAAAATTTACAAAGAGCAAAGGTGCAGGCACTAAAACAACATAAAGGTCACTATGATCGGGTCATGATGTTACCCACTGAAGCAATATCAGAGCTACAGTGGTGGACACAAAATATTTGGCATAGTTGTAGTCCTGTTATCATTACTAATGCTACTTTAGTTCTTCAAACAGATGCCAGTGCTCAAGGCTGGGGAGCAACTAACTCCATATCCAGCACAGGTGGTAGATGGACTAACTTAGAATCATCATTACTATCTACACTGGGCATTAATTATTTGGAAATGTTGGGCGCCTTTTATGGTTTAAAAGCATATGCATCAAATATGCAGCACTTTCATGTTCGATTACAAATAGATAATGCTACGGTGGTGGCTTACATTAACCATATGGGCGGCATAAAATCTTTATCATGCGACAAATTGGTCAATACGATTTGGCAATGGTGTGTCGAAAGACATATTTGGCTTTCAGCTACCTATCTACCAGGTAAGCTAAACACAGTGGCGGACACCAGGTCACGCAAATTCAATGACAACATCGAATGGATGTTAAATCCCAAAGCATTTGCTAAAATTGTAAAGCAATATGGAAAGCCAGATATCGATTTATTTGCATCAACACTAAATCACCAATTAACTACGTATGTCGCTTGGGAACCAGATCCAGAGGCAGCAGCGGTAGATGCCTTCACGCTGGATTGGGGAAAGTTCTTTTTCTATGCCTTTCCTCCCTTCTGCCTCATCAGTCGGGTACTTCGCAAAATCCAGATGGACTCCGCCTCTGGAATTTTGGTGGTACCCGACTGGCCTACACAGCCATGGTTCCCAGTACTTCATGACATGGTGGTGGAATCATCAATGGTGTTTCCCAGTCATCCAGGTTTATTGATTCACCCAGTGTCAGGCATAAGCCATCCATGCCATCAAGACATTAAACTCCTGGGTTGCAGATTCTAAACCGACCCTATCTGGACCTGGGATTATCGCAACAAACCATCACCACCATGTCAGCATCCCTGAGAACATCTACAAAGAGGCAGTACCTAACCAACATCAAGAAATGGGAGAGGTACTGCCAAGAAACAGGGACTTCATACGAAACAGCCACAGCAGCCAATGTTCTCGAGTTCCTGGCCTACCTACATCACTACGAGGGTATGAGCTACAGTGCCATCAACACGGAACGTAGTGCCCTCTCCACTTACCTCAAACCTGCAGGACATCAGCCTATGGGATCCCATCCACTGGTGGTTAAACTGATGAGGGGCATTTATAACATCAAGCCCCCCAAGCCCAGGTATACTCAAATTTGGGACATCAGTGTCGTTCTGACATACCTCCGGGATAGACCACCAGCAAGATCCCTCAGCCTCGAGCAATTAACACTAAAAACGCTCATGCTGATGGCTCTAGTATCTGCACAGAGGGTCCAGTCGTTACACAAACTTAGACTGGACAGCATGGAAACAACACCAGACCAGGTAACATTCACCCTACTAGGTCTGATAAAACAAAGCAGGCCAGGAACATCCAACGCACTAGTGGTATTCCGGGCCTACCCACCAGAGCCACGATTGTGTGTGGTGACCCACCTCAAACAGTACATCGGCACAACCCATAACATCCGAGGGAGTGAAAGAGCCTTATGGGTCAGCCACAAAAAACCACATGGCCGGGTAACACGCCAGACCATTTCAAGATGGTTAAAACAGGTATTGGAAGCTGCTGGGATAGACATTAACCTTTACAAATCTCATTCCACCAGGGCAGCATCCACATCAACGGCAGCTAGGATGGATGTGCCTATTGACCTCATCCTGAACACAGCAGGATGGTCGAGGGAATCCACATTCTGAACATTCTACAATAAGCCATTGATGAAGCCTGATTGCAGCGAGAATATTAGAAGCTGCAAATATTTAATTTAAAGCCCGGGGGAGCTATTTTGTTTTTTGTTATTGTTAATAAATACCTTTTTGTTTTTCTTGAAAAACAGATTCATTGGTTAATTACGATAACACTTCCTTCCTCAAGAGCTTTCGACAGTGAGTGAGTAAAACTGTTACACGGTTTGAAATCACAGAGCTTTGAAATCTTCACGTAGTCACTCACGTGACTCCGAAGTAAAATAGTAAGATTAAACGAGTACTTACCAGTTTGAAGTTCGATCTGTATTTTATGAGGAGTTACGATGAGGGATTACATGCCCTCCGCTCCCACCCTCGTTATATGGATCAAACTGATAAATTGATGTCTCTTTTTCTTTACTATGTTACTTCAAACACTTGTGTCTGTCTGTGATTCCACACCGCTGCTTGGAAGTAATACGCACATGCGCACTGAGCGGGGTTCTTCACGTAATCCCTCATCGTAACTCCTCATAAAATACAGATCAAACTTCAAACTGGTAAGTTCTCGTTTAATCTTACTATTATTATTGGTGTGAGTGCTACGGGGCGGTAATCATTCAGGCAGGTTATTGTGGACTTTTTGGGAACTGGTATGATGGTGGCTGTCTTGAAACATGATGGAACAATGGCCTGGTTCAGGGAGATGTTAAAAATGTCTGTCAGAACCAGGGC
>JAWMAR010000230.1:3554477-3578038 GCA_036785375.1 Leucoraja ocellata
CCAGCAGTCAAGATGGCCACCGCCCTGGGCTTCACCTCACATTGACTTCAATGGAAGTGCCTTGACCAAAGATGGCCGCGTCCCATTGACTTCAATGGAAGTGCCTTGACCAAAGATGGCGGGGGGGGGGCAAGGGGGGGGGGGGGGGGGGGTATGTGACAGATATGGGGGAATGAGAGGAGAATAGCTGCCGGTGAGAATGGAAACGAGAGAGAGAGAGGGAGAGTGGGTGAGAGAGAAAGGGGAGAAACAGAAAGAAAGAGAGCGAGGGAGAGAGAAAGAGAGGAGGGATATAATTTGAGAGAGAGATATCGAGAGTGTGGGTGAGAGAGAAAGAGAGAGGGAGAGATAGAGAGAGATAGAGATAGATAGATAGATAGATAGATAGATAGATAGATAGATAGATAGATAGATAGATAGATAGATAGATAGATAGATAGATAGATAGATAGATAGATAGATAGATAGATAGATAGATAGATAGATAGATAGATAGATAGATAGATAGATAGATAGATAGATAGATAGATAGATAGATAGATAGATAGATAGATAGAGAGTCTGGGTGAGAGAGAGAAGAGATAGAGGGAATGAGAGATAGGGAGAGAGAGGAGGGACGTAGAGAGAGTTGATTCAAACCATTGCTGCTAAATCAATTCTTTATTCTGACAGACCTGGATAATTCTTTAAACCTTCCAACACAGAGTTAGAAAATCTGGAGCAGGTCGAAAGAACAACTGACTTTGGCATAAATGTAACACATTATGTAGGTAAAAGACAAGGATAGTACAAAAGGAGTGGCAAACTATTAACCAATCTACTAAATCCTATCCATTGATTGACAACACGTATAGTCACATGATTTTCCCTTTTCCCGCCCCTTTACTACCTTCTTCCCCTCCAAAGATCTTAGAGCAGAGCTCCGCTAAAAGATCTTTCTTCCCCTCTGTGATTCATTCTGTGGTATTATGGGAATAATAGTGTAAGGAATGTGGTGGCCGGATGTGACGTGGGAACCCGGGGGAGTGGCAGTTAAGGAGTTGCCCGGGCATGTACACGAGCTTGCGGCTGCTGTACACAGTTGCTAAATAAAGATATACTCCGTTTACCTCGTGGTACGAGCCTTATTATATAAGAAACTCGACAGAAATGTCGCCTATTTCCTTCGCTCCATAGATGCTGCTGCACCCGCTGAGTTTCTCCAGCATTTTTGCTGAATACATTGACTATTTTCATAATCAACCTGGCACAGCAACATGCCAGCTGTATCAAAGACAACACTTCACACAAACAGGGAGCTCCCCGACTGAGTTGCCCAATGCTGTAACTATTACTATGGGCATCAAACCCTGTACACAAACAGGAACATGCAGTCAGTTCAAAATATTTAGAGAACTTCACACAGCTCAGACTCTACAACTGGAAGAAATACTTTGAATTTTACTTCGGAGTCACGTGAGTGACTACGTGAAGAAGCCCGCCCCAGGACGCATTGCGGCCGGGCCGTGGAGCCGACATCGGACTGGGACGTCTCTCCACCCAGGAGGGGGAGGGGCAACCGCCTGAGCTGCAGGAGCGGCTCTTGGGCATTGGAAAGGTGAGTTTGCAGTTGTGTTTTATTGCAGGTTTCAGGAACACAACGCAAAAAACTCGCAAAGGGAAACTGCCCCGCTCCAACTCTACCAGCGGGGCAGCAACCGGCGGCAGCGTCGCTCGCAGAGCGTTTTTCGCTATCCCTGAGACCGAGCCAAGCCAGTCTCGCCAGAGCCTGCACGGCGGACTGGGAAAGCGGCCAGGAAGACAAACGGCCGGTCGTCTCTGATTCGTCGGAGGGGGACATGTCTCCACCAAAGCAGAAGAGAGACAGCCGCCTGAGCTGCATTTAGCAGCTCCTGGAGGAGAAGGTCCACCGGGAACAGCAGCTGTCCCGGCGAGACAGGACAGGCACCTCCTCCATAGTGTCGTGTCAGGCACTGCCCTTTGCTACCCTCATACCACGGGTTGGAGCAGGAGGCTAGCATTGGTGACCAGGGCAGGGCTGGTCTGCAAATGGGGCAGGCGGACAAAATCGGGAGTATGCATGGGGTGCAGGATCAGAAACAGCTGTTGGGTGTGGTGGACCGCTTCGTAGCAACCCCGCGGGCTGGAGCACCGCCGGAGCCAAAAATGGCAGCCAGCACAAACCTCTACTGAAGAAGGTGCTCGCCGAGGAGCTGCAAGAATATACAGCACCAGAGAACTGTGAGGCCCTTAAGGGGGAAAAGCCTCAAACAGCAAAATCTGCGAATGTGGGGGCCCTTATGCGGGCATAAAAACTCAAGCTACAGCGGATCCGAAGGCTCCTGACGTCAGCTATCACAGTCTATGCTCGTTCTGTGGAGACAACGAAGATGAACACATACCAGCAGAAAGTGCTGGTATTAAGGTGTACCACACAATTCGAACTAAACAATCTCCGAAGGGAAATATAAGACCTGCCCTCAATCTCAAAATTTGCAGGCTTGAGCAAAGCCCCAGCTGCGGAGGCAGACTCACTGCTATTTGGGAGAGATCGGAACAAAAAGCTGAAGGAGATGGAAGAGGCATCAAAAACCTTCGGCATCATGAGGGCAGGCCCCGGGACGAGCAAACCACGACTTCTGATACCCAAGCAGCAGCACCCCACGGCATCCACCAGTCGACGTCTACAATATGGGACTGGTGAACGCTTGGGGCCGCACTATCCCCAAATATCTTTTAGATCAGGGCCCGCTGCGGACCCCTTGGAAAATGCGCCTCCCCCCAACGTCGCCAGCACGTCGTCAGAACAAAAGCACTCAGAAAACAGAAAACACAAAACCGCCAATAACCATGGAGGTAGGTGGGTCTGGTTCCTACCAGCATATAGAGCGCTTTCCTGGACTATCTTGGGTTTCATATTAATTCAGTCCACGTATCTATAATGTTGCCAAGAGACAACATAGTTGAATTGGCACAAACAAGCAACAAATTAATGGTCAACAAACTACCAACTAATCGACAAGTAACAGAGTAATTGGGAAAAATGGTAGCATTTCTGTCTACATGATGCAGACCTTAGTATCAAAAACAACATATAGGTTGTCATTGAGCATCTCATGAAGTTACCCACTGAAATAATATCAGAAAGACAGTGGTGGGGTTACCACTTATACTGGCATTAATTATCTAAAAAATGTTCGGGTGAATTTTATGGGTTTTAAAGCACTTGCATGTATGGGTATAAATAGACTACACTATGGAGGTGGCCTATATTAACCATATGGGCAGCATAAAGTCGGTATCATATGACAAGTTGGTCAACACAATTTGGCAATGGTATATCCAAAGATGTATTTGACTATCAACAACTTACCTGCCAGGTAAGCAAAATACAGTGACAGACACCAGGTCACATAAAATTAAGGACAACATCAATTAGATGTTTTAATGTAAAGTTTTAACAAAACTATCAAGCTATATGACGCAACAGATATTAATGCATTTCATTGTCTCTGTACTGCACACTGACAATGACAATTAAAATTGAATGTGAATCTGATAACGATTATTTGCATCAACGCTATATCACCAGGTGTTTGGGGATGTCCTATGTATGTCGCGGGGGAAACCAGACCCTGGGGCAGTGGAATCTGCATTGAAAATTTATCTGGGACAGATAGATCCAGCAGAAAGCTCGTCAGCTATATATATTAACTTTTCTGACCTATAGGTCATGTTGTCATTCAAGAATGTATTTATAATATTGATAGACAAATGCGTTTCACGCGGCATTGGTGAAATTAATTATATGTATTTTTCCCTTCTGCCTCACCAATTGAGAACAACGCACAGTACACAAGGATTCTGCTTCAGGTATTTGATAGTACCTGACGGACTTACGCAGCCATTGTTCACTATACGCCATGACATGGTTGTTGAAACTTGGATGATATTTCCAGTACCCAGAATTATTAACAATCGGAGCCGGGCACAAGTCAACTGTGCCATGGGAAAATTAAGCTCCTGAGTTGCAGATTCTGCACAAGCCTCATCTGGGATTGGGATTGTTATACTGAACCATCGACACCATGTCAGCATCCTTCTGAACATCCACTGGACTACAACACTTGTCCAGCATCAAGAGAAGTACTGCAAGGATACAGGGATAACCTACTCATCCGATACAGTTACTACGAACTGGAATTCCTGGAGAACCTTCATCACGATGAAGGATTCGGCTACAGTACCATCAACACAGCTAGAATTGCCCTGCCTGTTGTTTCAAAACAGCTACAGGACAACAGGCCTTGGGGTCACTGGCTGGTGGTAAATTTGAAGGGTATTAAAACTCTAAACCCCTAGACCAGGTACACCCATATATGGGATGTCACAGTGGTATAACCATACTTCAGGAGATACCCACCAGCCAGATCCCTAAACCTGAACCTTCTATGCACTAAACACATATGTTGAAGGCACACGGAGCAGCACAGAGGGTCCAGTCACTACTCCTATTTACAACTGGACACCATGCTCATAGCTTCAGACCAGATCTCTATCATTGTCCAGGGAATGGTCAAACCAAACCAGGAACACCTTATCCAGTCATAAAACCCGGGCTTACCCTCCAAGAAACACGGTAATGTGCCATGACCCTATTACCTTACATAGACACAACCTAATTATTCGAGGGAGATGAAAAGCCTTGTGGGTTGGTCACAAAAAACCTTGTGGTCTGGTAACAAGCCTTTTTTGAGATGGCTCAAGCAGGTATTAAAGCTCCTGGGATAAAACTAACATGTACAAAGTTTTCATTCCACAAGACAAGCTTCCACGTCAACGGCAAAAGAATGGACGTGCCTGTAAACCACATCCTGGCTACAGCAGAATGGTGGGGGTAAACGTTCAGAGAAATAATTTATTATAAACTGTTGACAAAACCTGTTTTTATTTGCAGCAAAGATTCCAATCTGCAAATATTTAAATTAGCCAAGGGGAGCATTTCAATTTCTTCAGTGTTATTGTAAAAATACCATTGTTTTTCTATAAACAGATTCATTGGTTGATTATGATAACACGCTTCCTCCCCCAAAGGCTTCGGCAGCGAGTGATATAAAGCTGTTACACGGTTTGAAATCACAGAAGCTTTGAAATCTTCACGTAGTCACTCACGTGACTCCGAAGTAAAATAGTAAGATTAAACGAGAACTTACCAGTTTGAAGTTTGATCTGTATTTTATGAGGAGTTACGATGAGGGATTACGTGCCCTCCGCTCCCACCCTCATTACATGGATCAAACTGATAAATTGATGTCTCTTTGTCTTTACTATGTTACTTCAAATACTTGTGTCTATCTGTGATTCCACACCGCTGCTTTGAAGTATGCCGCAATGCGTCCTGGGGCGGGCTTCTTCACGTAATCCCTAATCGTAACTCCTCATAAAATATAGATCAAACTTCAAACTGGTAAGTTCTCGTTTAATCTTACTATTAAATGACTTAACTCAGAGGAACAGCGAATGGGGAAGGATTTTGCCCAAGATCCCTGCCAACATTTGGCTTAATGGGAAGAGAATATCTAACCACAGAAGACACTCCCAGCAGCATGAGACCCAGTCTATGGAGATACATATTGTGGTGGATGTTAAATTGTGTTACGTGACCGAAATTGAGCTGCAACTCACTGCTGTTGCCCAGCGTTTGCACCATCGTAAAGTCACAATATCGTAAGTGGAAGCATTGTAAATCGGGGAGCATCTATATGCCAGTCTGGATCTCATTCTTTTAGTCCCTGTCAGTAACATTCTCTTTCATCTTCATAATGCTGGAATAAATATCCAATTGAAATCGAGCCATTGTCCAATGGTGAGTTTTAAGGTAGTGCTTGGATATCGTTGTATTTCTCCATTTTTACTGCAGCTACTCTTGACCTTCTCAACCAGCAGCACTTACAGAAAATCTTGCACAAACTGAATCTTGCGTAACCAGTGGGCAGTAGTTGCCCAGGTGGTAGAACTGCTGCCTCACGGCGTCAGAGTCCCGGTTTTGATCCTGCGCAGAGCTTGCATGTTCTCCCTGTGACCAGATGGACTTCCTCTGGGTGCTCCAGTTTCCACTCACATGCCAGACATGCAGGTTTGTAGGTTAAGTAGCCTCTGTAAATTGTCCCCAGTGTGTAGGGAGTGGATGATAAAGTGGGATAACCTAGACCTACTTTGTTTAGTTTAGTTTAGGGAAACAATGTGGAAACAGGCCCTTCGACCCACCGAAGTCCATGGGGACCAGTGTTCACCTGTACACTGGTTCTATCCTACACACTAGGGACAATTGTTACGGAAGCCAATTAACCTACAAACCTGCACCTCTTTGGAATGTGGGAACATCACCGCCCCCCTGGACCGCCCACCCAACCCTCACCTGCCCACCGATGATGCCCAGCCTCACCGCCCCCCTGGACCGCCCGACATAACCGCCCCCCTGGACCGCCCACCCGACCCTCACCTGCCCACCGATGATGCCCAGTCTCACCGCCCCCCTGGATCGCCCGACATAACCGCCCCCCTGGACCGCCCGACATAACCGCCCCCCTGGACCGCCCACCCAACCCTCACCTGACCACCGATGATGCCCAGCCTCGCCGCCCCCCTGGACCGCCCACCCGACCCTCACCTGCCCACCGATGATGCCCAGCCTCGCCGCCCCCCTGGACCGCCCACCCGACCCTCACCTGCCCACCGATGATGCCCAGCCTCGCCGCCCCCCTGGACCGCCCACCGAACCCTCACCAGCCCACCGATGATGCCCAGCCTCGCCTCGCCGCCTCAACGGTAACTTGGACTCCCTCCCCCTCACTGATTCCTCCGACCCTCGCCGCCCTTTGGACCCGCCCGACATCACCGTCACCATCACCCCCTGGACCCGCCCGACATCACCATCACACCCTGGACCTGCCTGACCATCCACCCACCGGGACCCGCCCGACTAAACCGCCACAGGATACTCACCATCGGGCCCAGTGACCCTTGACCCACGCCACTGGACTCACCATCGGGCCCGGTGACCCTTGACCCACGCCGCAGGACACTCACCATCGGGCCCGGTGACCCTTGACCCGCGCCACTGGACCCACCATCGGGCCCGGTGACCCTTGACCCACGCCACAGGACACTCACCATCGGGCCCGGTGACCCTTGACCCGCGCCACTGGACTCACCATCGGCCCGGTGATCCTTGACCCGCGCCACTGGACCCACCATCGGGCCTGGTGACCCTTGACGCTGCTCACTCCCACTCTCCTGGGCTCAACTCCACTGGGTCCTAGTGCCCGTCTGCCCAGCCTTGCTAACCTCAGTGGCTGTTCCACTGACTCTGCCTCATCCCCCTCCAACCATGTTAACCCCGCTCTTCCCCACCCACATTACAGCTCTCTCACCCCCCCCCCCCCTGACCACCCACCACCCCCCCCACCCCCTGACCACCCACCCCGATCCCTCCAACACCCCTCCCGTCCCCTGACCACCCAACCCCCCCCCCCCCCCATCACCCACAACCTCCCCCCTGACCACCCCCCCCCCCATCACCCACAACCTCCCCCCTGACCACCCACCACACCCCCATCCAGTCATTCCACACCTCCATCCCCAACCAGGATGACCTCGAAGCCCTCCGGTTCTTCCTCGACCTGAGGAGCAACATATACCCAGCCACTGACACTCTCCTCCGCCTAGCGGAGCTGGTCCTTACCATCAATAACTTTACGTTTGACTTCTACCATTTCCTCCAAACACAAGGCGTAGCTATGGGCACACGCATGGGCCACAGCTACGCCTGCCTCTTTGTCTGGTACGTAGAATAATCCTTGTTCAATACATACCAGGGCCCCATCCCCGACCTCTACCTCCGTTACTGCGACAACTGCTTTGGTGCCACCTCCTGCACCCACACACAACTGACTGACTTCATCCACTTCACCACCAACTTCCATCCGGCACTGAAATACACCTGAACTTTTTCCGACACTTCCCTAGCATTCCTTGACCTCACTATCTCCATCGCATGTGGTAGACTCCTGACTGACATTCACTACAAACCCACTGACTCCCATGGCCATCTGGACTACACTTCTTCCCACCCTGCCTCCTGTAAGGACTCCATCCCATACTCCCAATTCCTACGCCTACGCTGCATCTGCTCCCAGGATGAGGCGTGCCACACCAGGACATCTGAAATGTCCTCATTCTTCAGGGAATGGGGATTTCCCTCCTCCACCATAGATGAGACTCGCACCAGGGTCTCTTCCATACCCCACAACACTGCTCTCTCTCCCCATCCCCGCACTCGCAACAAGGGCAGTCCCCCTCGTCCTCACCTTTCACCCCACCAGCCGTCACATACAAAAAGTAATCCTACGTCATTTTCGCCCCAACGTGACCCCACCACTCGCCACATCTTCCCATCTCCCCCAATGTCTGCCTTCCGCAAAGACTACTCCCTCCGCAACTCCCTTGTCAATTCTTCCCTTCCCTCCCGTACCACCCCCTCCCCGGGCACTTTCCGTTGCAACCGCAAGAAATGCAACACCTGTCCCTTCACCTCCCACCTCGACTCCATTCAAGGACCCAAGCAGTCGTTCCAGGTGCGACAGAGGTTCACCTGTATCTCCTCCAACCTCATCTACTGCATCCGCTGCTCTAGATGTCAGCTGATCTACATCGGTGCGACTAAGCGGAGGTTGGGCGATCATTTCGCCGAACACCTCCGCTCGGTCCGCAAGAACCTACCTGACCTCCCAGTGGCTCAGCACTTCAACTTCTCCTGCCATTCCCAATCCGACCTCTCTGTCCTGGTTCTTCTCCATTGCCAGAGTGAGCAACACCGGAAATTGGAGGAACAACATCTCATATTCCGCTTGGGGACCCTGCGTCCAGCGGGCATGAACATTGAATTCTCCCAATTTTGTTAGCCCTGGCTGTCTCCTCCCCTTCCTTAGCCCTCGAGCTGTCTCCTCCCATCGCCCAGCCCTCGGGTTCCTCCTCCTTTTTTCGTTCCTTCTCCCCACCACCCCCTATCAGTCTGAAGAAGGGTTTCGGCCCGAAACGTTACCTCTCTCCTTTGCTCCATAGATGCTGCTGCACCCGCTGAGTTTCTCCAGCATTTTTGTGTACCTTCACACCACAATGTTTGTCCTGAACATACAACCAAGTTAAACTAAGCGCACATGACATGTACCCCATTCCCTGCAATGTGTTGTAATATGCTGCAGTTACACCACTCATTTTGCATGGTTGATTCTCTTGGCATTTATTTTCAGCAACCTTTCTTTGTACCTTAAAACACTAATTTCTGATAATACTAATACGCAGTAAGAGTGGATCAATCATTAATTTCCACAATATAGATTTCAGAACTGCTTTCATCATCTTATGCAAATGCTCCAAATATAATTTAGGGCAGCACAGTGGCACAGTGGTAGAGTTGCCACTTTACAGCGCCAGCGACATGGGTTCGATCCTAACTATGGGTATTGTCTGTAGAGTTTGTACATTCTACCTGTGACCGCATGGGATTTCCCTGGGTCCTCTGGTTTTCTCCCACACTCCAAAGATGTGCAAGTTTGTAGGTTAATTGGCTTCTGTAAATTGTTCTTAGTGTGTAGGATATAACTAATGTATAGGGTGATCATTGGTCGGCATGAACTCGGCAGGCAGAAGGGCCTGTTTCTAAGGTGTATCTCCAAACTAAACTAAACTAAACAATATATGGCCAAGCCCCATCATATAATATAACCAAATAACCAAATAACAATTACAGCACGGAAACAGGCCATCTCGAACCTTCTAGTCCGTGCCGAACACATAATCTCCCCTAGTCCCATATACCTGCGCTCAGACCATAACCCTCCATTCCCTTCCCATCCATATAACTATCCAATTTATTTTTAAATGATAAAAACGAACCTGCCTCCACCACCTTCACTGGAAGCTCATTCCACACAGCTACCACTCTCTGAGTAAAGAAGTTCCCCCTCATGTTACCCCTAAACTTCAGTCCCTTAATTCTCATGTCATGTCCCCTTGTTTGAATCTTCCCTACTCTCAGTGGGAAAAGCTTTTCCACGTCAACTCTGTCTATCCCTCTCATCATTTAAAAAACCTCTATCAAGTCCCCCCCTTAACCTTCTGCGCTCCAAAGAATAAAGCCCTAACTTGTTCAACCTTTCTCTGTAACTTAGTTGCTGAAACCCAGGCACCATTCTAGTAAATCTCCTCTGTACTCTCTCTATTTTGTTGACAAAAATGCATCTATCTGCAGCTAAGATCAGTCAGATCATAATTTAAAATGTTGGTGCTTTCACTTAAATCGCATCCAGAGACTTGAATCAAAAGAGGAAAAGATGCATTGTCATCAGTATTACTTTGTCAATGTATTTGAAATTAATCCATGGTTTAGAGGTTACAGTCCCGCTGATCCGTTGGCCTAGAGTTTCTTTCTAAAGTACATTTACTTGATGCAATGTGCATGGAGACACAGCAACAATGCAGGCAGATATCATGCTAAAACTGGTATATAACTGACAAAATACATGGAAATTGTACAATCTTCAGTGCGTAGCTAAAAATCCATCTCTGGTCCAGAGACTTGTCCATTAACTATTATGTTTCCATATTCTCAATTTCCCTGACAATGGTCTTTGAAAGTACACAAAAATGCTGGAGAAACTCAGCGGGTGCAGCAGCATTTATGGAGTGAAGGAAATAGGCGACGTTTCGGGACGAAACCCTTCTTCAGACTGAAGAATTGTTTGGGCCCGAAACATCGCCTATTTCCTTCGCTCCATAGATGCTGCTGCACCCGCTGAGTTTCTCCAGCATTTTTGTGTACTTTCGATCTTCCAGCATCTGCAGTTCCTTCTTGAACACAATGGTCTTTGAAAGACAGCCCCAGGCATAGATCAATTGTTATGTAAAGCAACATGAATGGTTTTCCGAAAATGGACTTGTTGACTGAAAACAGATTGACATTTTGTAACGGTTACAGCTCTCAGATCCGCAAATGACCATCAAGTATTTTTTTTGTTGCTGTTTTAAGCAGGAATGCAATTCAAAGAGCATTTATCATTTGACAAGTTGATGATCAAGAATCAAGGCGGCACTTTTGCAGTGTACACAAGCTACATAATTTAAATTATGAATCACTCTCTTCAGTAGCACACAACCTATTGTTCATAAGTGATCGGAGCAGAATTAGGCCATTCGGCCCATCAAATCTACTCCGCCATTCAATCATGGCAGATCTATCTCTCCCTCCCAACCCCATGGATTAAAAGCACCATTGAACCATTGACTACCGATGTGTAATAAGCTTCCATGGGAACAAAAACAATTAAAAATACATAGGGTGGCCCGGTGGCAGCTGAAGAGTTGCTGCCTTACAGCGATTGTAGCGCCAGAGACCTGGATTCGGTCCTGACTACGGGTGCTGACTGTATGGAGTTTGTGTGTTCTCCCCGTGACCATGTGGGTTTTTACCGAGGTCTTCAGTTTTCTCCCACACTCCAAAGGCGTACAGGTTTGTAGGTTAATTGGCTTTGGTAAAATTGTAAATTGTCCCGACTATGTAATAATAATAATAATAACTTTATTTGTTAAGCACCTTAAAAACAACCAAAGCTGACCAAAGTGCTGTACAGAAAAAAGAAAACAAGCAAGACATCATAAAACAGGCAGAACAACAGAACATACAACTAACACGAGGCGCATAAATTACATACAAAAATCCAAACAATAAATTAAAAAACATAAAACACGAGTACGAACAACGCAGCAAAACCAAGCAAATAAAGTTAATAAACAATTCAACACCTCACTGGTTTACAAAGGCCATGGAGAATAGATATGTCTTCAGGAGTGACTTAAAAACAGCTAGAGAAGGAGCCTGTTTAACGTGCAGAGGCCATTCATTCCACAATCTCGGAGCCGACACAGCAAAGGCACGGTCCCCTCTGAGCTTCCGCTTAGTCTTTGGCTCAATCAGGAGCAGCTGATCATCTGACCTGAGAGAGCGGGAGGGCGAATAAGGGTGAAGAAGCTCAGATAGGTAGGACGGGGCAAGACCACTTAGGGATTTTAAAGTAAATAAAATAATTTTAAAACGAATCCTATACTGAATAGGCAGCCAGTGGAGAGAGGCCAAAAGGTGTGAAACATGATCATGCTTTCGTGTGCCAGTCAAGAGACGAACAGCTGCATTCTGTACCATCTGGAGACGGGCGATGGAGGACCGACTAACCCCCAGATACAGTGCATTGCAGTAATCCAGCCGGGTGGTAACAAAGGAATAAAAATAGTAGGATAGTGTTAGTGTAAGGGGTGATCACTGGTTGGTGTGGACTTGGTGGACCAAAGAGCCTGTTTCTGCACTGTATCTCTAAACTAAAATAAAGTTTAAAGGAATGTACTCTGTATCTACCATATACTGTAAAGTCAGAAGATTTATTTTTATT
Organism: Leucoraja ocellata; assembly: GCA_036785375.1. Taxonomy (NCBI): domain Eukaryota; kingdom Metazoa; phylum Chordata; class Chondrichthyes; order Rajiformes; family Rajidae; genus Leucoraja; species Leucoraja ocellata. Next base: position 3,566,981 of record JAWMAR010000230.1, read on the forward strand.
TAGATTTAATTTAGATTTTTAGATTTATTTTTCATTTCAGCAATGTTGTTGGTGTAGATAAGAAGATCATCAGCTTGTATAACTTAAGATATTACAGAGTGCTTTAGATTAAGAGTGCCCCAACGGAGTATATGTGACAAACATGGCAAATTTAATTTATCATTGACATTTAGGGAAGTAAATTCCGCATCTAAATTAGTATCGGATTGGAGTCACTGCCCTTTGCTGCCCTTGAAACTAACATAAATTACAGTGTAGAAAAAGAATACTTAGATAAAACATTGATGTGATTTCTTAATTAAATGGAGAAAACGCTAGATTGTCTCTTGAATCTCAACAGATGTAGGTTTTCTGATTGCAAAATTGGTTTGTCATCATAATTTTTATTTAGCTCTCGTAATATAAAATATCAATTAAGTTTAGGGGCACAAGGAGGACTATATATTTTTGTGTCATATATATATATATATTGTGTCATACTGTATCCATTAGTTGTACTGTGTTGTACTTCATATTGAGGTTGTGCAAATCACTGTAGGGGTAAATGTTGCAGGTAGTAGAAAATGGAATGTTTTAATTGTGTTTTATTGGTGGACATTTGAGCCAGGGGAGGGAGAGTATTCAAGCATTATTTTTAAGTCGTCGCTCATAATGAGGTCTACAGCAATTGATCCACAGGGGAAATGCATGATGGAATCATCAATTATTCTTGGTAAATTTAGAAGGATGAGAGGGAATCTTTTAGAAACATATAACATTCTTAAGGAATTGGTGCAGGAAAAATGTTCCCCATGTTGGGGGAGTCCAGAACCAGGGGTCACAGTTTAAGAATAAGGGGTAGGCCATTTACCACTGAGATGAGTAACAACTTTTTCAGCCAGAGTTGTGAATCAGTGGAATTCTCTGCCACAGAAGGCAGCGGAGGTCAATTCACTGGATGTTTTCAAGAGGGAGTTAGATTTAGCTCTTAGGGCTAACAGAATCAAAGGATATGGAGAAAAAGCAGGAACGGAGTACTGATTTTGGATGATCAGCCATGATCATATTGAGTGCTGGTTCGTAGGTCCAAATGGCCTACTCATGCACCTATTTTCTATGTTTCTATGTTTCTAAATAGTTTGAGGACATTGCTACCATTCATGCTTCTCTCCATTTCCAGTTGCCCATTTTTTCTCACCTGCCTTTTGCTGTCATTTTGCAGGCATTCTACAATTAGGCAGCACCTGCCATTTTCAAAGATCCACAAAGCAAATTTAATTAGAGATAGAGGTAACTCAAGTGCAAACTGCCTTCATTGATGGAAATGCACTTAAATTTAAAAAATAATCTCTTTGTATATTGTTCTTGAACTTATTTTGACTGTCTCCTTGTGGCATCTTATTAAAGAGTTTGTTAACTTATATAACTATTAAATTCCCCATCAATATTAAAGATGCAGATACGATAATTGTGCTTAGCTGAAAGTATTTGAACATTTATAACTATATTTGTGATGCACTTATTACTAGCATAATAGAAGTGTATAAATGTTTTAAAACAGCCAGTGAGTAAATTTGTTTTAATATATATCCCTTAAAAGGCAATATTTCATTTTATACAGCATGCAGTTATAGATACATGAGAAGCTTAATGATTTTATACAAAGTTATTTTTTCTTGATATTGTGTTTATCCTCAGGGAAAATCTTGGCTTATTGCTGGTAAGTGTTAATCATCTCTGGAGAAGATACAGAAATCCTCGCTCAGTGTCTGAATAAAACAAGCCTTGTCCTGCATTAAGAAAGCCAGTTAGCATATTTTATTTTAAATTAATAATGTTTTTTCAAAGATAACATGCAGTGCTTAAAGCATTGAGTTGGATAAATTTGATGAAAAATGATCATTTCTAAATCGTTCATTCAGCTCTGAATATTCAGCCTGGTGCACATTGTATGAGCATCTCTAATGCATTCGATGCCATTTCCTCTTGCTGCAATGCAAGCACAATTAGTGCATCTCATCAGAGGACCGAGCAAGGTTGGACACGACAGGAGGGTGCCATATCAGATTCAGATTCAGATTCAATTTTAATTGTCATTGTCAGTGTACAGTACAGAGACAACGAAATGCATTTAGCATCTCCCTTGAAGAGCGACATAGCAAACGATTTGAATAGAAAAAAAATAATAAGTGTCCGGGGGGGGGGGGGGGGGGTGGTGATTGGCAGTCACCGAGGTACGTTGTTTAGTAGAGTGACAGCCGCCGGAAAGAAGCTGTTCCTCGACCTGCTTGTTCAGCAACGGAGAGACATGTAGCGCCTCCCGGATGGTGGGAGGGTAAACAGTCCATGGTTGGGGTGAGAACAGTCCTTGGCGATGCTGAGCGCCCTCCGCAGACAGCGCTTGCTTTGGACAGACTCAATGGAGGGGAGCGTGGAACCGGTGATGCGTTGGGCAATTTTCACCACCCTCTGCAATGCCTTCCGGTCGGAGACAGAGCAGTTGCCATACCATACTGTGATGCAGTTGGTAAGGATGCTCTCGATGGTGCAGCGGTAGAAGTTCACCAGGATCTGAGGAGACAGATGTACCTTCTTCAGTCTCCTCAGGAAGAAGAGACGCTGATGAGCCTTCTTGATCAGAGTAGAGGTATTGTGGGTCCAAGAGAGGTCATCGGAGATGTTGACTCCCAGGAACCTGAAGCTAGAAACACGTTCCACCTCCGTCCCGTTAATGTGGATGGGGGTGTGCGTGCCGCCTCTGGACTTCCTGAAGTCTACAATGAGCTCCTTGGTCTTCTTGGAGTTAAGGGCCAGGTTGTTGCCAGCGCACCATGCTGCTAAGTGCTGGACCTCCTCCCTGTAGGCCAGCTCATCGTTGTTGCTGATGAGGCCAATCACCGTTGTATCATCTGCATACTTGATGATGGTGTTAGTACCATGTACAGGTGTGCAGTCATAGGTGAAGAGGGAGTAGAGGAGGGGGCTCAGCACACAACCCTGAGGAACGCCGGTGTTCAGGGTGAGGGTTGAAGAGGTGTGCTTGTCTAACCTCACAGACTGGGGTCTGTTGGTTAGAAAGTCCAGTATCCAGTTGCAGAGGGAGGGGTCGATGCCCAGGTTACCGAGTTTGGCGATCAGTTTTGATGGAATAATGGTGTTGAATGCTGAGCTGTAATCGATGAACAGCATTCTTACATAAGTGTCTCTGTTGTCGAGGTGGGAGAGGGCGGAGTGAAGTGCCGTTGAGATGGCATCCTCCGTACTCCTGTTCTTACGGTAGGCAAACTGATAGGGATCCAGTGTGGGGGGTAGGCAACTTTTGAGGTGTGCCAGGACCAGCCTCTCGAAGCACTTGGTGATGATGGGGGTAAGTGCAACTGGGCGGAAGTCGTTGAGGCTTGCCGCAGTGGAGTGTTTTGGCACTGGCACGATGGAGGTGGCTTTAAGGCAAGTGGGGACAACTGCTTGGGCAAGTGACAGGTTGAAGATGTCAGTCCAGACGTCTGTCAGCTGCGCAGCACAAGCCCTGAGCACGCGCCCGGGGATGCCGTCAGGGCCAGCAGCCTTACGTGCATTAGTCCTACTCAGTGCCACGTATACGTCGTAGGGGGTGAGTGTGAGGGGTTGGTGATCGGCAGGTAGCACAGCCTTGATGGCTGTCTCTAGATTGTCCCTGTCGAAGCGGCCATAGAAGTGATTAAGCTCCTCAAGGAAGGAGGCGTCACTGGATGTGGGGGTGATGTTGGAGGGTCTGTAGTCCGTGATGGCCTGGATGCCTTGCCACATGCGTCGGGGGTCGGAGTTGTTGTAGAAGTGCTCCTCAATCCTGAGCTTATGGCAGTGCTTGGCCTTCCTGATGCCCCTCTTCAGGTTAGCCCTGGATGAACTGTAGGCTCGAGCATCGCCTGACCTGAAAGCGGTGTCCCGTGCTTTCAGCAGTAGCCTGACCTCGCTGTTCATCCATGGCTTCTGATTCGGGTATATGGTCACCTGTTTGAGGGAGGTGACACTATTGATGGTGGAGTTTATAAAGTCCAGAACAGAGGATGTATAGGAATCAATGTCCGTGTGAGAGTCAAGGGTGGCCTAGGCTGCAAACGCCTTCCAGTCAGTGTTTCCAAAACACTGCTGAAGTGTGAAGTCCGCTTCCTCTGACCAGACTTTAACTGTCCTTACAGTTGGTTTAACCCGTCTGATGAGTGGGGAGTACTTAGGGAGCAGGAACAATGAGACGTGATCAGACTGACCAAGGTGGGGGAGGGGGTGGCTTTGTAAGCTTCAGCCATGTTGGTGTAGACTTTGACCAGTGTCTTGTCTACTCTAGTGGGGAAGGATACATGTTGGTGGAATTTGGGGAGTACAGTCTTCAGGTTGGAGTGGTTGAAGTCACCCGCAACAATGAAGGCTGCCTCGGGGTTGTGCGTCTGTTGTTTGCTAATGGCAGTATGCAGCTCTTTCATTGCAAGCTTGGCATTAGCATCAGGAGGGATATAGGCTGCAGTCACAACAGTGGAGGTGAACTATCTGGGCAGATAGAGCGGTCTGCATCTAACCAAGAGAAATTCAAGGTTAGCTGAGCAGTGACTCTCGATGATGGTGGAGTCCGTGCACCATGCTTTGTTTACATAAATGCACAGACCCCCCCCCCCCCCCCCCCCCCCCCCTCTGGTCTTACCAGAGTCTGATGTCCTGTCCGCTCGGAGTAAATGACGCCCCGATAGCTGGATGGCGCTGTCAGGAACGTCAGTGTTGAGCCAAGTTTCAGTGAAGATCAAGATGTTGCAGTCCTTGATCCGGTTGTGGGAGGTGATCCTTAGCCGGAGTTCATCCATTTTGTTTGCCAGTGAGCGCACGTTGGCGAGGAAAAGGCTAGGAATCGCTGCCCTGTGTGGGGCTAGCTCTAACCTGGCCTTTAACCCACCTCTGCGTCCCCGGCGGTGTTTTCGTACCCGTCGCCATCTGTTGGTGCTTCTGGTGGGCCGAGCTGGCTTGGTGCGCGCTGGTGTTCTGCCGCTCTGTTGCTCCGCGTCTGCGTTACTCCGCAGGCGGTCTTCAGCCCCGCGGCTCTGCTGATGGTCTCCAGCCCCGGGGCTTACCTGGCGTTCTCCAGCTCCACGGGTCGGGTGGCGGTCTCCAGCTCCACGGGTAGGGTGGTGGTCTCCAGCTCCACGGGTCGGGTGGCGGTCTCCAGCTCCACGGGTCGGCTGTTGGTCTCCAGCTCCACGGATCGGGTGGCGGTCTCCAGCTCCACGGGTCGGGTGGCGTTCCCCAGCTCCACGGGTCGGGTGGCGTTCCCCAGCTCCGTGGTGTTCTCCAGCTCCACGGGTCGGGTGGCGTTCTCCAGCTCCACGGGTCGGGTGGCGGTCTCCAGCTCCACGGATCGGGTGGCGGTCTCCAGCTCCACGGGTCGGGTGGCGTTCTCCAGCTCCACGGGTCGGGTGGCGGTCTCCAGCTCCACGGGTCGGGTGGCGTTCTCCAGCTCCGGGACTCACCTGGCGTTCTCCAGCTCCGCGGGACGGTTGGGCTCCGGGGATCGGGTGAGGACCGGGGATCGGGTGAGGACCGGGCGTCGGGCGAGGACCGGGCGTCGGGTCAGGGCCGGGAGTCGGGCGAGGGCCGGAGGTCGGGTCAGGGCCGGGCGTCGGGTCAGGGCCGGGCGTCGGGCGAGGACCGGGGGTCGGGCGAGGGCCGGGGATCCGGTGAGGACCGGGCGTCGGGCGAGGACCGGGGGTCGGGTCAGGGCCGGGGATCGGGCGAGGACCGGGCGTCGGGCGAGGACCGGGCGTCGGGCGAGGGCCGGGGGTCGGGCGAGGGCCGGTCGAGGGCCGGGGGTCGGGCGAGGGCCGGGGGTCGGGTCAGGGCCGGGGATCGGGCGAGGGCCGGGGGTCGGGCGAGGGCCGGGGGTCGGGCGAGGGCCGGGGGTCGTGTGAGGGCCGGGAGTCGGGCGAGGGCCGGGGATCGGGCGAGGACCGAGCGTCGGGCGAGGGCCGGGGGTCGGGTGAGTGCCGGGAGTCGGGCAAGGGCCGGGGATCGGGCGAGGACCGGGCGTCGGGCGAGGGCCGGGAGTCGGGCGAGGGCCGGGAGTCGGGCGAGGGCCGGGAGTCGGGCGAGGGCCGGGAGTCGGGCGAGGGCCGGGGGTCGGGTGAGGACCGGGCGTCGGGCGAGGGCCGGGGGTCGGGTGAGGGCCGGGAGTCGGGTGAGGGCCGGGGGTCGGGTGAGGACCGGGCGTCGGGCGAGGGCCGGGGGTCGGGCGAGGGCCGGGAGTCGGGCGAGGGCCGGGGGTCGGGTGAGGGCCGGGAGTCGGGCGAGGGCCGGGGGTCGGGTGAGGACCGGGCGTCGGGCGAGGGCCGGGGGTCGGGCGAGGGCCGGGAGTCGGGCGAGGGCCGGGAGTCGGGCGAGGGCCGGGAGTCGGGCGAGGGCCGGGAGTCGGGCGAGGGCCGGGGGTCGGTTGGGCTCCGCGGGTCGGATGGCGGTCTCCAACCCCGCGACTCACCTGGCGGTCTCCAGTCGGGTGCTCTGTTGCTCTGATGAGCTCAGACGGAAGAGAGAGATTGTCCAAAAAGTTGTTGCAGCCGCAGGAACCGAAGTCCAGAAGTTCCTGTCGGCTGTACGAGATGAATACAAGACTGCTCCGAGTGAGCAGCCTTGAAGCAGGTAAGGGGATCGTTGCTATTTTTCCCATTCTAGGGAGACACAGGGCGTCGCGGTGTGCCCGCGCCGCCGCCATTTTGTAGGCGCAAATATATTTAAGTTGTAGAGTGGCCTGGTGCTCTTCTGAGGAATTTCCCATTATTACTTGATGCCCTTTGTGTCCACGATCATCTCCTAATAGAAAAGGCCCACAGCAACCAAACCATCTTACTAATATGGATAAACTGATAGACCTGATGTGGTGAGTTATCTTCTCTTTTATTAACTCCTTTCACGTTAATGTAGCTGAACACTGTTCAATTCTGAGGAGCAATTTGATGTCCGTGATTCTTTAATAACCTGTACAAGGGAAGACATCACTCAATCCTGGGGATCCAAAGATCAGGCTGTAAATTTAGTGCTTGGAATAATTTTCTGAGTGAAGGCTTCAAATAAATCTGTGACGGCTGTCAGCAATCAAAGCCTCCTTTTTGTCGGTACTGTTTGCAGCTTACCATAGTTCCGTTGAATGTAATTGCCAGACTATGATGCCTGATTCTAAATTCTGAGTTATGCTATTCCATTCTTGACTTCTCCCTATAAATGATCTGAATAAGCACTGAAAGTTAGTGTTATTAGGCAGCTGAACCATCCTATCAACAACTCGACAGCGGTCCCAAGCTCCCATCTATTCATTGGAGACCCTTGGACAATCTTTAATCAGACCTTACTGGACTTTATCTTGCACTAAATGGTATTCCCTTTATCATGTTGCTGTGGATGGCTCGATTATAATCATGTGTAGTCTTTCCGCTGACTAGGGAGCATGCAACTAAAGCTTTTCACTGTACCTCAGAACATGTGACAATAAACTAAACTAACTAAATAAAAACTCCCATCTGAAGTTCTTTGTCCACAGAAGGGCCCTGACCTGAAACATCGCCTCTCCATGTTCTCCAGAGATGCTGCCTGATCTGTTGAGTTACTCCAGCACTGTGTGCATTTTTTTTGTAAACCAGTTTCTGAAGTTCATTTTTTCTACTGAAACTCCCATCCTTGTTTCAAATCTCTCCATAATCCAACATTGGATTTTTTACATTTTGGCATCATCAAATTACTGATCATTTTCTAAAGTTTATGGCCTTTTAATTTATAAATGTAATTCAATTTTGTAAGATCATTGCACAGCCCGCAAAGATGGCATTACCGCCTACCACATGTACAAAATCTTGTTTTCAGCAAAGTAAAACTAACCCAGTGAAATCCTCTGTAAAGTGGTTTGAATTGCAATTAATTTATCATAGCATAGTGATATAGCATGGAAACAGGCCCATTGGCCCACTGAGTACACACTGATTATTGATCACCCATTCTCACTAGTTCTATGTTATCCCACTTTCTCATCCGCTCCCGACACATTAGGGGCAATTTACAGATGCCAATCAATCTACAAACCTGCGCAACTTTAGGATGCGGGAGGAAACCCATCCAGTCACATGGAGGACATGCAAACTCCACACAGACAGCTACTGGGGTCTGGATTAAAAACAAGGTCTCTAGTGCTGTGAGGCAGCAGCTTACCAGCTACATCATTATATGGATATGGTAAGCAATGATATTGAGAAAAAATATTAATGAATTTTTAATTCATTTGGTGGCACTGTGAATTGTATTAACCTTTTTTTTTACTGATGGTTTAGCCTCTATATTGCTTCACAGAGCCACCAAGTTACACATCATTGAAACAGGTCCTTTTCAAGCCAACCTGCCCATGCCAACCAGGATGCCCCATCTAAATTAGTCCCATCTGCCTGCATTTGGCCCATGTCCTTGTCTAAACCTTTCCTATCCACGTACATGTCCAAATATATATTTAAAAGTTGTTGTAATACCTGCCTCAACTACCTCCTCTGGCAGCTTGTTCCATTTACCCATCAACCTCTGAAAAAGTTGGCACTCACCAGATTCCTATTAAATCTTTACCATCGCACCTTAAACCTATGTCCCTGTGTTCTTGAACCCCCCTATTCTGGGTAAAAGACACAATGCATCTACTGTCTGCCGTTATAAAATCACCCCTCATCCTCCTGCACTCTAAGGAATAAAGTGCCAGCTTGCCCAGCCTCTCCCTATAGCTCAGGTCCTCAAGTCCTGATCACATCCTCATTCAGACCAAAATCTGCACACAAGCTTTATCGAACTATTATTTATGCTAACAGTAATTATATATTCTCGCAAATCATAGGATTCCTTTATTACCCAGATAACTTTGTCCAGCATTGGTTGAAGTATCATGACATTCCTGCCTGTTTTGTTCGCTGTTCACAGATCAACCCAAAGACGTTCTTCGTGACACCTGGGCTTTCATCTTGTCAGTCAAGATCTAAAAAAAGCAAAATGTTAGTTCTATGAGGTGAAATGAGGCCACATTTAGAGTATTGTGTTCAGTTTTGGACAACAATGTTAGTCCTGAACATACAACCAAGTTAAATTAATCGCACATGACATCCTTCTCTGTCTCTTCCCCCCTCTCCCCCCACTCACTCCCTCCCCACCTCTCAGAGAGATGGATCTCCTCTCCCCCCCTCACCTCTGAACATTAATAGCCCATTATTATCTGTTATTTGTACTGTATCCGTTTATTTATTCATGTGTGTATTTACGTATGTAATGGTATATGGACACACTGATCTGTTCTGTATTCATGCCTACTATGTTATGTTGTGCTAAAGCAAAGCAAGAATTTCATTGTCCTGTCAGGGACACGTGACAATAAACTCTCTTGAATCTCTCCCCCTCTCTCCTGCCTCTCTCTCCCCCTCTCTCCTGCCTCTCTCTCCCCATCTCTGTCTCTCCCCTCTCTCTCTTCCCCCTCTCTCTTCCCCCTCTCTCTCCCCCTCTCTCTCCCCCCTCTCTCTTCCCCCCTCTCTCTCCCCCTCTCTCTCCCCCTCTCTCTCTCTCCCCCTCTCTCTCTTCCCCCTCTCTCTTCCCCCTCTCTCTCCCCCTCTCTCTCCCCCTCTCTCTTCCCCCTCCCTCTTTCCCCCATCCTCCCCCTCTCCATCTCTTCCCACTCTTCCCCTACTTCCCCCTCTCTTGCCCCCTCTCTCCTCCCTCCCCCCCATCTCCCTCCCCCCCTCTCCCTCTCCACTCTCTCTCTCCCCCTCTCTCTCTCTCCGTCTCCCCCCCCCCCCTCCCTCTCTCTCTCTCTCACCCTTCCCCTCTCTCTCTGCCCCTCGAGATAGGGCGTGGATAGGGTAAAAGGAGCCAATGAATAATATTAATATTACATTAGACTCTCTTCACTCTACCTGCTGTACTTGTGCTTGGCTTGGCTGTATTTGTGTACAGTGTTACCTGATTAGATTGGACAGCATGCAAACAAAATATTTTCACTGTTTCTCAGTACATGTGACAATCGGCACAGTAGAACCGCTGGCTCACGGGTTCGATTCTAACCACGGCCACTGTTTGTGTGGAGTTTGCATGTTTTTCTTATGATAGCGTGTGTTTCCTCCCACATCCCTAAGGCATGCTGGCATGAACATCAATTGCCCTCTGTAAATGTGCTCCTAATATGCAGAACGTGAGATAACATAAAACTAGTGTGAGCGGGTGATGGATTGATGATTGGCATGGACTCGCTGGGCCGAAGGGCCTGTTTGCATACTGTGCCTCTGAACTCTGAATGCTAAAGCTAAAGTGTGAGAATAAGTCGCGTTTAATGGCGCAACGGTGTATTCTGTCAAAAGGTGTTGACATTGTGTCCATCCAGAATGAAGAAGAGAATGCACACAAGAATGTGAATGCTCCCATTGAACAGTGGGAGAGGGACAATTGTTGTGAGTTAGCGCATTGTTTAGATGCCGCAGGGAATAAGTTACAGCAACAGCCTGGGGACCATTGTCAGGGCATGTCGAGGATCACAGCCGGGTCTCCCTCCCTCCGTGCAGGATGCGGGTAGATCCGGCTCGTGGCCTGACACCAACCCGCTGATCGGAGCGTCTCATCTCCGTCATGTGGTCTGCCTTTTAGCATAGTGGGGGTGGTGACAGCTATGGGTGGAGGAAAACAGGCAACACTTGATAATTCCATTATTTTGATTCATCACAGCTCCTCCAATGTCTTCGATGATGGAGCTCCTGGAAAGGTGTGATGTATAGCAGCTGCTGCATTTGACAATTCATTATCGCCAGAGGCTGGAAGAGGCGATTCAAGAGAAGGGGATAGAGAGAGAGAAAGGGGGAGAGGGAGAGAGAGAAGGGGATAGAGGGTGGGGAAGGAGAGATGGGGAGAGAGAAGGGGATAGAGGGTGGGGAAGGAGAGATGGGGAGAGAGAAGGGGATGGAGAGAGAGAGGGTGGGGAGGGTGAGATGGAAAGAGAGAAGGGGATAGAGAGAGGGAGGGAGGGAGAAATGGAGAGAGAAGGGGATAGATAGAGGGAGAGGGTGG
>JAWMAR010000230.1:3578238-3610427 GCA_036785375.1 Leucoraja ocellata
GAGGGATGACAGATGGTCCTCCAGCCCGGCGGGGCGGGGGCTGTGCCGGGATGGAGGGGAGAGAGAGAGGAGAGAGAGAGAGAGAGCGGGGCCGCAGTTGCTCCTGGTCTGGAGCAAAGATGAAGCCGAACCCGCATTGAGTAATTGTCCCGACCTGGTGACAGAGAGAGAGAGAGGCTGATGGTGTATGTCCCCCCCCTCCCCCACACTGACCCCTCACCCCCACACTGACCCCTCACCCCCACACTGACCCCTCACCCCCACACTCACCCCTCACCCCCACACTCACCCCTCACCCCCACACTCACCCCTCACCCCCACACTGACCCCTCACCCCCCACACTGACCCCCTCAACCCCACACTGACCCCTCACCCCCACACTGACCCCTCACCCCCACACTGACCCCTCACCCCCACACTCACCCTTCACCCCCACACTCACCCCCTCACCCCACACTCACCCCTCACCCCCCACACTGACCCCTCACCCCCACACCTGACCCTCACCCCCACACTCACCCCTCACCCCACACTCACCCCTCACCCCCACACTCACCCCTCACCCCCACACTGACCCCTCACCCCCACACTGACCCCTCACTCCCACACTGACCCCTCACCCCCACCACTCACCCCTCACCCCCACACTCACCCTCACCCCCACACTGACCCCTCACCCCCCACACTGACCCCTCACTCCCACACTGACCCCTCACCCCCACACTGACCCCTCACCCCCACACTGACCCCTCACCCCCACACTCACCCCATACTCACCCCCACACTGACCCCTCACTCCACACTGACCCCTCACCCCCACACTGACCCCTCACTCCCACACTGACCCCTCACCCCCCACACTGACCCCTCACCCCACACTGACCCCTCACCCCCACACTCACCCCTCACCCCCACACTCACCCCTCACCCCCACACTCACCCCTCACCCCCACACTGACCCCTCACCCCCACACTGACCCCTCACCCCCACACTGACCCCTCACCCCCACACTCACCCCCACACTGACTCCTCACCCCCACACTCACCCCCATACTCACCCCCACACTGACCCCTCACCCCAACACTGACCTCACCCCCACACTGACCCCTCACCCCCACACTGACCCCTCACCCCCACACTGACCCCTCACCCCCACACTCACCCCTCACTCCCACACTGACCCCTCACTCCCACACTGACCCCTCACCCCCACACTGACCCCTCACCCCCACACTCACCCCCATACTCACCCCCACACTGACCCCTCACCCCCACACTGACCCCTCACCCCCACACTCACCCCTCACCCCCACACTGACCCCTCACCTCCCACACTGACCCCTCACCCCCACACTCACCCCTCACTCCCACACTGACCCCTCACTCCCACACTGACCCCTCACCCCCACACTGACCCCTCACCCCCACACTCACCCCCATACTCACCCCCACACTGACCCTCACCCCCACACTGACCCCTCACCCCCACACTCACCCCTCACTCCCACACTGACCCCTCACTCCCACACTGACCCTCACCCCCCACACTGACCCCTCACCCCCACACTCACCCCCACACTGACCCCTCACCCCCACACTGACCCCTCACCCCCACACTGACCCCTCACCCCCACACTCACCCCTCACCCCACACTGACCCCTCACCCCCACACTGACCCCTCACCCCCACACTGACCCCTCACCCCCACACTGACCCCTCACCCCCACTGACCCCTCACCCCCACACTGACCCTCACCCCCACACTGACCCCTCACTCCCACACTGACCCCTCATTCCCACACTGACCCCTCACCCCCACACTGACCCCTCACCCCCACACTCCCACACTCACCCCCACACTGACCCCTCACCCCCCACACGGACCCCTCACCCCCACACTGACCCCTCACCCCCACACTGACCCCTCACCCCCACACTCACCCCCACACTGACCCCTCATCCCCACACTCACCCCCACACTGACCCCTCACCCCCACACTGACCCCTCCCCCCACACTGACCCCTCACCCCCACACTGACCCCTCACCCCCACACTGACCCCTCACCCCCACACTGACCCCTCACCCCCACACTGACCCCTCACCCCCACTGACCCCTCACCCCCACACTGACCCCCACACTGACCCCTCACCCCCACACTGACCCCTCGCCCCCCACACTGACCCCTCACCCCCACACTGACCCTCACCCCCCACACTGACCCCTCACCGCCACACTGACCCCTCACCCCCACACTCACCCCCACACTCACCCCCACACTCAGCCCCACACTGACCCCTCACCCCACACTGACCCCTCACCCCCACACTGACCCCTCACCCCCACACTCACCCCCCACACTGACCCCTCACCCCCACACTGACCCTTCACCCCCACACTCACCCCTCATCCCCACACTCACCCCTCACCCCCACACTGACCCCTCACCCCCACACTGACCCCTCACCCCCACACTGACCCCTCACCCCCACACTGACCCTTCACCCCACACTGACCCCTCACCCCCACACTGACCCCCACACTGACCCCTCACCCCCACACTGACCCCTCACCCCCACACTGACCCCTCACCCCCACACTGACCCCCACACTGACCCCTCACCCCCACACTGACCCCTCACCCCCACACTGACCCCTCACCCCCACACTGACCCCTCATCCCCACACTCACCCCTCACCCCCACACTGACCCCTCACCCCCACACTGACCCCTCACCCCCACACTGACCCCTCACCCCCACACTGACCCCTCACTCCCACACTGACCCCTCATCCCCACACTCACCCCTCACCCCCACACTCACCCCTCACCCCCACACTGACCCCTCACCCCCACACTGACCCCCCACCCCCACACTCAGCCCCACACTGACCCCTCACCCCACACTGACCCCTCACCCCCACACTGACCCCTCACCCCACACTGATCCCTCAACCCCACACTGACCCCTCACTCCCACACTCACCCCCACACTGACCCCTCACCCCCACACTGACCCCTCAACCCCACACTGACCCCTCAACCCCACACTGATCCCTCAACCCCACACTGACCCCTCACCCCCACACTGACCCCTCACCCCCACACTGACCCCTCACCCCCACACTGACCCCTCACCCCCACACTGACCCCTCACCCCCGCACTCAACCCCACACTGACCCCCACCCCCGCACTGACCCCTCACCCCCACACTGTCCCCTCACCCCCACACTGACCCCTCACCCCCACACTGACCCCTTCACCCCCACACTGTCCCCTCACCCCCACACTGACCCCTCACCCCCACACTGACCCCTCACCCCCACACTGACCCCTCACCCCCGCACTGACCCCTCACCCCCACACTGACACCTCACCCCCACACTGACCCTCGCCCCCTCACTGACCCCTCACCCCCACGCTGACTCCTCAACCCCGCACTCACCCCCGCACTGACCCCTCACCCCCACATTGACTCCAAACCCCCACACTGACCCTCACCCCCACACTGACCCCTCACCCCCACACTCACCCCTGCACTGACCCCTCACCCCCACACTCACCCGTCACCCCTGCACTGACCCCTCACCCCCACACTCACCCCTCACCCCTGCACTGACCCTTCACCTAGCAACGTTACAAAATTTTGAGGTTTTTTAAATCAAGTCTGTCATTTATCCCATCAGATAAAGCATAAAAAGAAGTTTAATTTGACACCTAATTCACTTTCATATCTTCAGTATTAAAAATGTTATGGCCATTTTCATACTCGGAAATTGGCATCTTGTTCCCTATTGCTTTTTCATTGACTTAACACCAAAGCTGTGATCGAGAACTAAAGCATATAATTAGTTAGTTACCTAATTGTAGTTAATTACAAAATTCAATTACTAGATCTCAACATCTATCCATTTCTTAAGAATAGATTAACATTTTTAAATAGCCTAAGTGTTCAAATAACATTCACACAAGAATTCAGAATATAACATAATTTTCAAATCTCATTGTCATGGGTTTATAGGCCAAATGGAAGGAATTTAATGTTTAATACCTGTAAATTAATGGCCATTTAAATCAGCTTGCGAGTGGGATTTTCTGGAACGGGACCATTTACAACGTTGAGGCTGCGGTGAATTTAGTCCCCCATATCTGCAGCAAATACACTGCCGGTTCTTCGGGAGGAAAAATCACCGTTTCACAACTTAAAATGTGAATTAAATACATCTTAAGAAACACTTTTATACATAAAAATAAACTACTTTCTTTTACCTGGTCCTCCATAAAATCCATCCCAGTTGTCGGCATTGACGGCTTCAGAAGCTGATTTTAAAATCATTCCAGCGATTAACTTGTCGGGTGAATTTTATTTTAAAAACACACAGAGCGGCCGTAGGAACGATTCTTTAGCAAAATCTTGCACTCCAACAAATATAATTCAGGACCAGATGGGGAAAACCCCGTTTTAAACCCCCCCCCCCCCCCCCCCCCCCTCAAATGCCCCAAAATCGCGCACACGGCCAGTGGCAGAATTACACCGCCGCTGAAGGTAGGTTTCGTAACATACCTACCTCACTCCCGCACTGACCCCTCACCAGGGATGGGGTGAGAGAGAGATAAAGACAGAGAGAGAGAGACAGAGAGTTGGGAGGGTGGAAAGAGAGAATGAGGTGAGTCTAGAGAGAGATATCTGAGAGGGTCGTAAATAAGTGGAGAAGGGCAGAGAGAGAGAGAGTGATGAGCGGCTGGAGGTGGAAAGGGGGTGAAGTGAGTAGCGGGGGGAAACAGGGAGCAAAGAGGGGGAGGATTCAAGGAGGAGTGGGTTTGGTGCCGAGGGGGATGAATGGGGGGGCAGGGAACTGGGGGGGGAGAGAGAGGGGTCAAGTGAGCCGAGGAAGGGGGTAGGGAGCCAGGTGGGGGTGGGTTCACATTGTTAAGGGGTGGGGAGGAGGGGGGGAGGGAGCAAAGGGAGTAAAGGGAGTTAAGGAGCAGGAGGCGGCAGCAGGGAGCCACAGGGAGGAGGCCACATTGTTTTGGGGTGGGGGAGGGTGTTGCAGTTTAGGAAGTCAAAGCAAGGCAGGGTCTTTACTGTGAATGGCGGGGCACAGGGTGAATGTGTGGAGCCGAGGGATCTAGGAGTGCAAGTACGAGTTGGGCCGAAGGGCCTCTTTCCAACGCTGTATCACTATGACAAAGTGCTGGAGTAACTCAGCGGGTGTGGCAACATCTGTGGAGAAGATAGACACAAAGTGCTGGAGTAACTCAGCGGGTCAGGCAACATCTGTGGAGAAGATAGACGCAAAGTGCTGGAGTAACTCAGCGGGTCAGGCAACATCTGTGGAGAAGATAGACACAAAGTGCTGGAGTAACTCAGCGGGTCAGGCAACATCTGTGGAGAAGATAGACACAAAGTGCTGGAGTAACTCAGCGGGTCAGGCAGCATCTGTGGAGAAGATAGACACAAAGTGCTGGAGTAACTCAGCGGGTCAGGCAGCATCTGTGGAGAGAAGGAATGCATGATATTTTAGGTCAAGACCCTTCTTTGGTTTAATTTAGATTAGAGATGCAGTGCGGAAACAGGTCTTTCGGTCGGCCGAGTCGCGTAGTCAGGATCGATACCGGGTCTCTGGCGATGAGGCAGCAACTGTACCACTGCGCCACTGTGCCGCTCAGAACTATATAACGTTTTCCTCTTCCATAAACGCACCCAATATGTGCTAGTAATGTCCTGTCTGCCAGCTTGTTGACCCTCTGTGTTCCCCTCCTGCAGAGTTTAGGAGTCGTTGCTGTGGACGGAGAGAGACGGGATGCTCCGGGGACTGACCATTGAGGGCGGTCAGGGAGCCGATGAGCCCCCCATCAGTCTGCTCAGTGTGTGGGCTGAGCTTCGAGGGGGTGAGCATAGATGGAGGACGACGTGATGGGGCACAACAAGGAGAAGCGTTATGAGTGTGACGTGTGTGGCAAGGCCTGGCAGAAGCCGTGCCTGCTGGAGATCCATCGGCGGGTACACACTGGAGAACGGCCCTTCGACTGCGTGGAGTGTGGGAAGAGCTTCACCCGCTCCAGCAACCTGCTGCAGCACAACCGC
Organism: Leucoraja ocellata; assembly: GCA_036785375.1. Lineage (NCBI taxonomy): Eukaryota > Metazoa > Chordata > Chondrichthyes > Rajiformes > Rajidae > Leucoraja > Leucoraja ocellata. The sequence continues at coordinate 3,584,333 of JAWMAR010000230.1, forward strand.
CTGCACTGCGGCGAGAGGCCCTTCACCTGCTCCGACTGTGGCAAGAGTTTCAGACAGAGAATCACCTGAAGGTGCACCAGTGGGTGCACACGAGCAAGGAGCCCTATTGCTGCTCCACCTGCGGCAAGAGCTTTACCCGGGTGTATGGGCTGCGGGATCACCAGCGAGTGCACAGCGATGAGCGGCCGTTCACCTGATCCGACTGCGGAAAAGGCTTCAAGTCGTCGCCGGACCTGAAGCAGCACAGGCGCATGCACACTGGGGAGCGGCCCTACACTTGCAATGACTGCGGCAAGGGCTTCACCCAGTTCAGAAACCTGCGGGTGCATCAACGCACCCACACCGGCGAGCGTCCCTACACCTGCACCCACTGTGGTAAGGGCTTCACCCACTTCACCAGCCTGCTGACCCACCAGCGCATCAACACCGGGGAGCTGCCCTACACCTGCAGCGACTGCGGCAAGGGCTACACCCGCTCCGACAGCCTGCAGTACCACCAGCGCACCCACACCGGCGAGCGTCCCCACACCTGCGCCCAGTGCGGCAAGTGCTTCACTAAGTCTAGTCACCTGCTGATGCACCAGCGCACCCACACCGGCGAGCGCCCCTATACGTGCGGCCAGTGCGGCAAAGGCTTCACCCGTTCCTCGCATCTGCTGAACCACCAGCACACCCACACTGGTGAGCGCCCCTACATATGTACCCAGTGCGGCAAGGGCTTCACCCAGTCCTGTCACCTGCTGGTGCACCAGCGCACCCACACTGGCGAGCGCCCCTTCACCTGCGCGCAGTGTGGCAAGGGCTTCACCCAATCCTATCAGCTGCTGATGCACCAGCGCATCCATGCCGGCGAGCGCCCCTACACCTGCGCCCAGTGTGGCAAGGGCTTCACCCAATCCTATCAGCTGCTGATGCACCAGCGCATCCATGCCGGTGAGCGCCCCTACACCTGCGCCCAGTGTGGCAAGGGCTTCATCTGCTCCACCCAGCTGCTGTCCCACCAGCGGGTGCATGCCGGCGACCGACCCGTCCCCAGCCCGGTGTGTGGAGAACGCTTTTCCATGGCCTCCCACACGCTGTCACATCACCGCGTTCACACTAGTGGCCAGTCCTATGACTGCCCGTACTGTGGTGAGGTGTTTGAGAGCTCGCGGGGGTTGCGGCAGCACCGGCGGGCCCACGACGGCGAGGAGCTGCTCCCACTATGACAAGAGCAAGGGAGCTGCGGGAACATCAGCGAATACACACCGGAGAGAGACCCTTTGTGTGCGCTGAGTGTGGCAAGGGTTACACCCGCATGTCCAGCGTGTGGCAGCACTGGCGTACCCACAGGGGTGAGCGTCCCTTCCCCTGCCCGTCCTGTGGTAAGTGCTTCACCCGCCTTGACCACCTGCTGGAGCACCAGCGAGTTCACTCCGGCCAGCGCCCCTTCACCTGCCCGCTCTGTGGCAAGACCTTTGCCCGCTCCTGCAGCCTGCTGGCACACCGCCACGTGGATAGATAGGCGCTGTTTAGGTAAACACAAAATGCTGGAAGGAATGGGTAACATTTCTGGACGAGATCCTCCTCAGTCTCGACCCGAAATGTCACCCAGTCCTTCTGGCTAGAGATGATGCCTGTCCCACTGAGTTAATCCAGCATTTTGTGTCCTTTTTTGTAAACTAGCATCTGCAGTTCCTTGTTTTTAAACCATTCTGGTTAACTATGCAATATTCCAAATGCTACTTGAACAATGTCCCTTAAAGCTGCACGTATACATTCCTCTCTCCTTATCTCACATCCTTTTATCTCCTTATTTTCCCTCGCCTCCGTCACTTACTTCACTTTCCAAAATAGTAGCAAAATATGCTGTATATCTTTGTTCATTAGAGTGATGGCCCAGGAGGGTTAAGTGTGTGTTGCATACTTGACTTTGTATCCCCTGCCACTCTCACCGGCTAAATGATCAGTAAAGTTTGTGTTGGTTGATCTAACTTATTGTGAGTTGTCTGTTTTAAGAAATGTGCCTTAACAGTTCTGGACTCCCCAACATGGGGAACATTTTTCCTGCATCCACCCTGTCCAAACCCTCACTAATTTTATACGATTCTATAAGATACCCATTCTTCTGAATTCCAGTGAAAACAAACCCAGTCGACCCATTCTTTCAACATATGTCAGTCCCGCCATCATCCTATCCCCCTCCCCACACTCTCTATCTCTCGCACAATCTATCCCCTTTTCTCTATCCATCTCGCCCTCACCACCCTCTCTCTTTTATCTCTCCTCTCTCTTCCATCTTTCCCTCTCCACCCTCTTTCCCTCTCTCTATCCCCTTCTCTCTCTCCATCTCTCCCTCCCCACCCTCTCCCTCTATCTATCCCCTTCTCAAGGGGGCCCAGGGAGCCGTTGGTGAGAGGGGAGGAGTACCTGCGCTGGAACCTGCATACCAAATCGCCAACGTTCCAGAGAAGGAGTCTGGGGGAAGCTTCTGATTGGTTCAGAGGAAGCCTCTGATTGGTTTACATTTTTACATTTTTGCCTTTAGGCTAAGGATTCTGGGAGGTAAGGATTCTGAGAGTTAAGGGTACAGTATTTATTAGTAAAGTTTAACAGATAAAGTTTTGTGTTTTTTAATATTTAATATAGTTAAATTGGGAGTAGGATATGTCGGTGGAGATTGGCCCCGTGGTTTGCTCAGCCTGCAACATGTGGGAGATCAGGGATATGGTTGGTGTCCCTGGTGACTATGTTTGCAGGAAGTGTGTACAGCTGCAGCTCCTGGCAGACCGCATTGAACGATTGGAGCTGCGGTTGGATTCATACTGGAGCATCCACGACGCTGAGAAAGTCGTGGACAGCACGTACAGTGAGTTGGTCACACCGCAGGTAAAAGGTAAGAGGACGGAAGGGGAACGGGTGGCCAATAGTCAGCAAAGCAGTAGGCAGGTAGTGCAGGAGTCCCCTGGGTCATCTCCCTCCTAAACAGGTATACCATTTTGGAAACTGTTGAGGGAGATTGCTCATCAGGGGAATGCAGCAGCAGCCAAGTTCATGGCACCATGGGTGGCTCTGCGGCACATGAGGGGGGGAAAAAGAGTGGAAGGGCAATAGTAATAGGGGATTCAATTGTCAGGGGAATAGATAGGCGTTTCTGCGGCCGCAAAAGAGACTCCAGGATGGTATGTTGCCTCCCTGGTGCAAGGGTCAGGGATGTCACTGAACGGCTGCAGAACATTCTGGAGGGGGAGGGTGAACAGCCAGTTGTCGTGGTGCATATTGGCACCAACGATATAGGTAAAAAAAGGGATGAGGTCCTAAAGGATGAATTTAGGGAGCTAGGAGATAAGCTTAAAAGTAGGACCTCAAAGGTAATAATCTCTGGATTACTACCAGTACCACGGGCCAGTCAGAGCAGAAATAGGAGGATATTGCAGATGAATACGTGGCTTGAAAAATGGTGCAAGGGGGAGGGATTCAAATTTTTAGGGCATTGGAACCAGTTCTGGGGGAGGTGGGACCAGTACAAACAGGACGGTCTGCACCTGGACTGGAATGGAACCAATGTCCTTGGGGGGGTGTTTGCTACTGCTGTCGGGGAGGATTTAAACTAATGTGGCAGGGGGATGGGTACAAGAGCAGAGGGGCAGGGGGGTGTAGAATGAAGGTAGAAGCAATAGGTAGCAAGGTGAAAAGTAAAAGTGGCAGGCAGACAAAACCAGGGCAAAAATCAAAAAGGGCCACTTTTCAACATAATTGTATAAGGGGTAAGAGCGTTGTAAAAACAAGCCTGAAGGCTTTGTATCTCAATGCAAGGAGTATTCGTAATAAAGTGGATGAGTTGAACGTGCAGATAGCCATTAATGATTATGATATAGTTGGGATCACGGAGACATGGCTCCAGGGTGACCAAGGCTGGGAGCTGAACATCCCGGGATATTCAATATTCAGGAGGGATAGAGAGAAAGGAAAAGGAGGTGGGGTAGTGTTGCTGGTTAGAGAGGAGATTAACGCAATGGAAAGGAAGGACATTAGTTTGGAGGATGTGGAATCGGTATGGGTAGAGCTGTGAAACAATAAGGGGCAGAAAACGCTGGTGGGTGTTGTGTACAGGCCACCTAACAGTAGTAGTGAAGTTGGGGATGGCATCAAACAGGAAATTAGAAATGCTTGCGACAAAGGCAAAGCAGTTATAATGGGTGACTTCAATCTACATATAGATTGGGTGAATCAAACTGGCAGGGGTGCTGAGGAAGAGGATTTCTTGGAATGTATACGGGATAGTTATCTAAACCAACATGTAGAGGAACCAACGAGAGAGCTGGCTATTTTAGACTGGGTATTGAGTAATGAGGAAGGGTTAGTTAGTAGTCTTGTTGTGCGTGGCCCCTTGGGCAAGAGTGACCATAATATGGTTGAGTTCTTCATTAGGATGGAGAGTGACATTGTTAATTCAGAAACAATGGTTTTGAACTTAAAGAAAGGTAACTTTGAGGGTATGAGACGTGAATTGGCCAAGATTGACTGGCAATTAATTCTAAAAGGGTTGACGGTGGATATGCAATGGAAGGCATTTAAAGACTGCATGGATGAACTACAAAAATTGTTCATCCCAGTTTGGCAAAAGAATAAATCAGGGAAGGTAGTGCATCCATGGATAACAAGGGAAATCAGGGATAGTATCAAAGCAAAGGATGATGCGTACAAACTAGCCAGAAAAAGCAGCATACCGGAGGACTGGGAGAAATTCAGAGACCAGCAGAGGAGGACGAAGGGCTTAATTAGAAAAGGAAAAATGGATTATGAAAGAAAACTGGCAGTGAACATAAAATCTGACTGCAAACGTTTTTATAGATATGTGAAAAGAAAGAGATTAGTTAAAACAAATGTAGGTCCCTTGCAGTCAGAAACAGGTGAGTTGATCATGGGGAACCAGGATATGGCGGACCAATTGAATAACTACTTTGGTTCCGTCTTCACTAAGGAAGACATAAATGATCCTCCGGAAATAGCAGGGGCCCGCGGGTCAAAGGAGGTGGAGGAATTGAGTGAAATCCAGGTTAGTCGGGAAGTGGTGTTGGGCAAATTGAATGGATTAAAGGCCGATAAATCCCCAGGGCCAGATAGGCTGCATCCCAGAGTACTTAAGGAAGTAGCTCCAGAAATAGTGGATGCATTAGTAATAATCTTTCAAAACTCCTTAGATTCTGGAGTAGTTCCAGAGGATTGGCGGGTAGCAAACGTAACCCCACTTTTTAAGAAGGGAGGGAGAGAGAAAACGGGGAATTACAGACCAGTTAGCCTAACATCGGTAGTGGGGAAACTGCTAGAGTCAGTTATTAAAGATGGGATAGCAGCACATTTAGAAAGTGGTGAAATCATTGGACAAAGTCAGCATGGATTTACGAAAGGTAAATCATGTCTGACGAATCTTATAGAATTTTTCGAGGATGTAACTAGTAGCGTGGATAGGGGAGAACCAGTGGATGTGGTGTATCTGGACTTCCAGAAGGCTTTCGACAAGGTCCCACATAAGAGATTAGTATACAAACTTAAAGCACATGGCATTGGGGGTTCAGTATTGATGTGGATAGAGAACTGGCTGGCAAACAGGAAGCAAAGAGTAGGAGTAAACGGGTCCTTTTCACAATGGCAGGCAGTGACTAGTGGGGTACCGCAAGGCTCAGTACTTGGACCCCAGCTATTTACAATATATATTAATGATCTGGATGAGGGAATTGAAGGCAATATCTCCAAGTTTGCGGATGACACTAAGCTGGGGGGCAGTGTTAGGTGTGAGGAGGATGCTAGGAGACTGCAAGGTGACTTGGATAGGCTGGGTGAGTGGGCAAATGTTTGGCAGATGCAGTTTAATGTGGATAAATGTGAGGTTATCCATTTTGGTGGCAAAAATGGGAAAGCAGATTATTATCTAAACGGTGGCCGATTGGGAAAGGGGGAGATGCAGCGAGACCTGGGTGTCATGGTACACCAGTCATTGAAGGTAGGCATGCAGGTGCAGCAGGCAGTAAAGAAAGCGAATGGCATGTTGGCTTTCATAGCAAGAGGATTTGAGTATAGGAGCAGGGAGGTTCTGCTGCAGTTGTATAGGGTCTTGGTGAGACCACACCTGGAGTATTGCGTGCAGTTTTGGTCTCCAAATCTGAGGAAGGACATTATTGCCATAGAGGGAGTGCAGAGAAGGTTCACCAGACTGATTCCTGGGATGTCAGGACTGTCTTATGAAGAAAGACTGGATAGACTTGGTTTATACTCTCTAGAGTTTAGGAGATTGAGAGGGGATCTTATAGAAACTTACAAAATTCTTAAGGGGTTGGACAGGCTAGATGCAGGAAGATTGTTTCCGATGTTGGGGAAGTCCAGGACAAGGGGTCACAGCTTAAGGATAAGGGGGAAATCCTTTAAAACCGAGATGAGGAGAACTTTTTTCACACAGAGAGTGGTGAATCTCTGGAACTCTCTGCCACAGAGGGTAGTTGAGGCCAGTTCATTGGCTATATTTAAGAGGGAGTTAGATGTGGCCCTTGTGGCCAAGGGGAACAGAGGGTATGGAGAAAAGGCAGGTACGGGATACTGAGTTGGATGATCAGCCATGATCATATTAAATGGCGGTGCAGGCTCGAAGGGCCGACTGGCCTACTCCTGCACCTAATTTCTATGTTTCTATGTTTCTATGTTTCTCTCCATTTCTCCCTCCCTCCCTCTTTCCCTCTCTCTATCCCCTTCTCTCTCTCCATCTCTCCCTCCCCACCCTCTCCCTCTATCTATTCCCTTCTCTCTCCATTTCTCCCTCCCTCTTTCCCTCTCTCTATCCCCTTCTCTCTCTCCATCTCTCCCTCCCCACCCTCTCCCTCTATCTATCCGCTTCTCTCTCCATTTCTCCCTCCCTCCCTCTTTCCCTCTCTCTATCCCCTTCTCTCTTTCCATCTCTCCCTCCCCACCCTCTCTCTCTCCATCCCCTTCTCTCTCTCCATCTCTCCTTCCCCACCCTCTATCCCCTTCTCTCTCTCCATCTCCCTTCCCCCCCCCTCTCTCTCTATCCCCTTCTCTTGAATCGCCTCTTCCAGCCTCTGGCGGTAATGATTTGTCAAATCCAGCAGCTGCGATACATCACACCTTTCCAGGAGCTCCGTCATCGAAGACATTGGAGGAGCTGTGATGAATCAAAATAATGGAATTATCAAGTGTTGTCTGTTTTCCTCCACCCATAGCTGTCACCACCCACTTTGCTAAAAGGCAGACCACATGACGGAGATGAGACGCTCCGATCAGCGGGTTGTTGGCAGGCCACGAGCCGGGTCTACCCGCATCCTGCACGGAGGGAGGGAGGGAGACCCGGCTATGATCCTCGACTTGCCCTGACAATGGTCCCCAGGCTGTTGCTGTAACTTATTCCCTGCGGCATCTAAACAATGCGCTAACTCACAACAATTGTCCCCCTCCCACTGTTCAATGGGAGCATTCACATTCTTGTGTGCATTCTCTTCTTCATTCTGGATGGACACAATGTCAACACATTTTGACAGTTTACACCGTTGCGCCATTAAACGCGACTTATTCTCACACTTTAGCTTTAGCATTCAGAGTTCAGAGGCACAGTATGCAAACAGGCCCTTCGGCCCAGCGAGTCCATGCCAATCATCAATCCATCACCCGCTCACACTAGTTTTATGTTATCTCACGTTCTGCATATTAGGAGCACATTTACAGAGGGCAATTGAAGTTCATGCCATCATGCCTTAGGGATGTGGGAGGAAACACACGCTATCATAAGAAAAACATGCAAACTCCACACAAACAGTGGCCATGGTTAGAATCGAACCCGTGAGCCAGCGGTTCTACTGTGCCGATTGTCACATGTACTGAGAAACAGTGAAAATATTTTGTTTGCATGCTGTCCAATCTAATCAGGTAACACTGTACACAAATACAGCCAAGCCAAGCACAAGTACAGCAGGTAGAGTGAAGAGAGTCTAATGTAATATTAATATTATTCATTGGCTCCTTTTACCCCATCCCCGCCCTATCTCGAGGGGCAGAGAGAGAGAGGGGAAGGGTGAGAGAGAGAGAGAGGGAGGGGGGGGAGACGGAGAGAGAGAGAGAGAGGGGGAGAGAGAGAGGGGGAGAGGGAGAGGGGGGGAGGGAGGGGGGGGAGGGAGGGGGTGGAGGGAGGAGAGGGGGGCAAGAGAGGGGAAAGAGGGGGAAGTAGGGGAAGAGAGGGAGGATGGGGGGAAGAGAGGGAGGATGGGGGGAAGAGAGAGGGAGAGAGAGGGGGGGAAGAGATAGAGGGGGAGAGAGAGGCAGGAGAGAGGGGGAGAGATTCAAGAGAGTTTATTGTCGCGTGTCCCTGACAGGACAATGAAATCCTTGCTTTGCTTTAGCACAACAGAACATAGTAGGCATGAATACAGAACAGATCAGTGTGTCCATATACCATTATATATGTAAATACACACATGAATAAATAAACTGATACAGTGCAAATAACAGATAATAATGGGCTATTAATGTTCAGAGGTGAGGAGAGGGGGGGGGGAGGAGATCCATCTCTCTGAGAGGTGGGGAGGGAGTGAGTGGGGGGAGAGGGGGGAAGAGACAGAGAAGGATGTCATGTGCGATTAATATAACTTGGTTGTATGTTCAGGACTAACATTGTTGTCCAAAACTGAACACAATACTCTAAATGTGGCCTCATTTCACCTCATAGAACTAACATTTTGCTTTTTTTAGATCTTGACTGACAAGATTAAAGCCCAGGTGTCACGAAGAACGTCTTTGGGTTGATCTGTGAACAGCGAACAAAACAGGCAGGAATGTCATGATACTTCAACCAATGCTGGACAAAGTTATCTGGGTAATAAAGGAATCCTATAATTTGCGAGAATATATAATTACTGTTAGCATAAATAATAGTTCGATAAAGCTTGTGTGCAGATTTTGGTCTGAATGAGGATGTGATCAGGACTTGAGGACCTGAGCTATAGGGAGAGGCTGGGCAAGTTGGCACTTTATTCCTTAGAGTGCAGGAGGATGAGGGGTGATTTTATAACGGCAGACAGTAGATGCATTGTGTCTTTTACCCAGAATAGGGGGATTCAAGAACACGGGGACATAGGTTTAAGGTGCGATGGGAAAGATTTAATAGGAATCTGGTGAGTGCCAACTTTTTCAGAGGTTGATGGGTAAATGGAACAAGCTGCCAGAGGAGGTAGTTGAGGCAGGTATTATAACAACTTTTAAATATATATTTGGACATGTACGTGGATAGGAAAGGTTTAGACAAGGACATGGGCCAAATGCAGGCGGATGGGACTAATTTAGATGGGGCATCCTGGTTGGCATGGGCAGGTTGGCCTGAAAAGGACCTGTTTCAATGATGTGTAACTTGGTGGCTCTGTGAAGCAATATAGAGGCTAAACCATCAGTAAAAAAAAAAGGTTAATACAATTCACAGTGCCACCAAATGAATTAAAAATGCATTAATATTTTTTCTCAATATCATTGCTTACCATATCCATATAATGATGTAGCTGGTAAGCTGCTGCATCACAGCACTAGAGACCTTGTTTTTATCCAGACCCCAGTAGCTGTCTGTGTGGAGTTTGCATGTCCTCCATGTGACTGGATGGGTTTCCTCCCGCATCCTAAAGTTGCGCAGGTTTGTAGATTGATTGGCATCTGTAAATTGCCCCTAATGTGTCGGGAGCGGATGAGAAAGTGGGATAACATAGAACTAGTGAGAATGGGTGATCAATAATCAGTGTGGACTCAGTGGGCCAATGGGCCTGTTTCCATGCTATATCACTATGCTATGATAAATTAATTGCAATTCAAACCACTTTACAGAGGATTTCACTGGGTTAGTTTTACTTTGCTGAAAACAAGATTTTGTACATGTGGTAGGCGGTAATGCCATCTTTGCGGGCTGTGCAATGATCTTACAGAATTGAATTAAATTTATAAATTAAAAGGCCATAAACTTTAGAAAATGATCAGTAATTTGATGATGTCAAAATGTAAAAAATCCAGATGTTGGATTATGGAGAGATTTGAAACAAGGATGGGAGTTTCAGTAGAAAAAATGAACTTCAGAAACTGGTTTACAAAAAAAATGCACAAAGTGCTGGAGTAACTCAACAGATCAGGTAGCATCTCTGGAGAACATGGAGAGGCGATGTTTCAGGTCAGGGCCCTTCTGTGGACAAAGAACTTCAGATGGGAGTTTTTAATTTAGTTAGTTTAGTTTATTGTCACATGTTCTGAGGTACAGTGAAAAGCTTTAGTTGCATGCTCCCTAGTCAGCGGAAAGACTACACATGATTATAATCGAGCCATCCACAGCAACATGAGCAGGAAAGAAAGCGAATGGTATGTTAGCTTTCATTGCAAAAGGATTTGAGTATAGGAGCAGAGAGGTTCTACTGCAGTTGTACAGGGTCTTGGTGAGACCACACCTGGAGTATTGCGTACAGTTTTGGTCTCCAAATCTGAGGAAGGACATTATTGCCATAGAGGGAGTGCAGAGACGGTTCACCAGACTGATTCCTGGGATGTCAGGACTGTCTTATGAAGAAAGACTGGATAGACTTGGTTTATACTCTCTAGAATTTAGAAGATTGAGAGGGGATCTTATAGAAACTTACAAAATTCTTAAGGGGTTGGACAGGCTAGATGCAGGAAGATTGTTCCCGATGTTAGGGAAGTCCAGGACAAGGGGTCACAGCTTAAGGATAAAGGGGAAATCCTTTAAAACCGAGATGAGAAGAACTTTTTTCACGCAGAGAGTGGTGAATCTCTGGAACTCTCTGCCACAGAGGGTAGTTGAGGCCAGTTCATTGGCTATATTTAAGAGGGAGTTAGATGTGGCCCTTGTGGCTAAGGGGATCAGGGGGTATGGAGAGAAGGCAGGTACGGGATACTGAGTTGGATGATCAGCCATGATCATATTGAATGGCGGTGCAGGCTCGAAGGGCCGAATGGCCTACTCCTGCACCTAATTTCTATGTTTCTATGTTTCTATGTTTCTATGATAAAGGGAATACCATTTAGTGCAAGATAAAGTCCAGTAAGGTCTGATTAAAGATTGTCCACGGGTCTCCAATGAATAGATGGGAGCTTGGGACCGCTGTCGAGTTGTTGATAGGATGGTTCAGTTGCCTAATAACACTAACTTTCAGTGCTTATTCAGATCATTTATAGGGAGAAGTCAAGAATGGAATAGCATAACTCAGAATTTAGAATCAGGCATCATAGTCTGGCAATTACATTAAACGGAACTATGGTAAGCTGCAAACAGTACAGACAAAAAGGAGGCTTTGATTGCTGACAGCCGTCACAGATTTACTTGAAACCTTCACTCAGAAAATTATTCCAAGCACTAAATTTACAGCCTGATCTTTGGATCCCCAGGATTGAGTGATGTCTTCCCTTGTACAGGTTATTAAAGAATCACGGACATCAAATTGCTCCTCAGAATTGAACAGTATTCAGCTACATTAACGTGAAAGGAGTTAATAAAAGAGAAGATAACTCACCACATCAGGTCTATCAGTTTATCCATATTAGTAAGATGGTTTGGTTGCTGTGGGCCTTTTCTATTAGGAGATGATCGTGGACACAAAGGGCATCAAGTAATAATGGGAAATTCCTCAGAAAAGCACCAGGCCACTCTACAACTTAAATATGGCATCCTCCTGTCGTGTCCAACCTTGCTCGGTCCTCTGATGAGATGCACTAATTTTGCTTGCATTGCAGCAAGAGGAAATGGCATCGAATGCATTAGAGATGCTCACACAATGTGCACCAGGCTGAATTTTCAGAGCTGAATGAACGATTTAGAAGTGATCATTTTTCATCAAATTTCTCCAACTCAATGCTTTAAGCACTGCATGTTATCTTTGAAAAAACATTATTAATTTAAAATAAAATATGCTAACTGGCTTTCTTAATGCAGGACAAGGCTTGTTTTATTCAGACACTGAGCGAGGATCTCTGTATCTTCTCCAGAGATGATTAACACTTACCAGCAATAAGCCAAGATTTTCCCTGAGGATAAACACAATATCAAGAAAAAATAACTTTGTATAAAATCATTAAGCTTCTCATGTATCTATAACTGCATGCCGTATAAAATGAAATATTGCCTTTTAAGGGATATATATTAAAACAAATTTACTCACTGGCTCTTTTAACACATTTATACACTTCTATTATGCTAGTAATAAGTGCATCACAAATATAGTTATAAATGTTCAAATACTTTCAGCTAAGCACAATTATCGTATCTGCATCTTTAATATTGGTGGGGAATTTAATGTTATGTTAACAAACTCTTTAATAAGATTCCACAAGGAGACAGTCAAAATAAGTTCAAGAACAATATACAAAGAGATTTTTTTTTTAATTGAAGTGCATTTCCATCAATGAAGGCAGTTTGCACTTGAGTTACCTCTATCTCTAATTAAATTTGCTTTGTGGATCTTTGAAAATGACAGATGCTGCCTAATTGTAGAATGGCTGCAAAATGACAGCAAAAAGCAGGTGAGAAAAATATGGGCAACTGTAAATGGAGAGAAGCATGAATGGTAGCAATGTCCTCAAACTATTTAGAAACATAGAAACATAGAAAATAGGTGCATGAGTAGGCCATTTGGACCTACGAACCAGCACTCAATATGATCATGGCTGATCATCCAAAATCAGTACTCCGTTCCTGCTTTTTCTCCATATCCTTTGATTCTGTTAGCCCTAAGAGCTAAATCTAACTCCCTCTTGAAAACATCCAGTGAATTGACCTCCGCTGCCTTCTGTGGCAGAGAATTCCACTGATTCACAACTCTGGCTGAAAAAGTTGTTACTCATCTCAGTGCTAAATGGCCTACCCCTTATTCTTAAACTGTGACCCCTGGTTCTGGACTCCCCCAACATGGGGAACATTTTTCCTGCACCAATTCCTTAAGAATTTTATATGTTTCTAAAAGATTCCCTCTCATCCTTCTAAATTTACCAAGAATAATTGATGATTCCATCATGCATTTCCCCTGTGGATCAATTGCTGTAGACCTCATTATGAGCAACGACTTAAAAATAATGCTTGAATACTCTCCCTCCCCTGGCTCAAATGTCCACAAATAAAACACAATTAAAACATTCAATTTTCTCCTACCTGCAACATTTACTCCTGCAGTGATTTGCACAACCTCAATATGAAGTACAACACAGTACAACAAATGGATACAGTATGACACAAAATATATATATATATATGACACAAAAATATATAGTCCTCCTTGTGCCCCTAAACTTAATTGATATTTTATATTACGAGAGCTAAATAAAAATTATGATGACAAACCAATTTTGCAATCAGAAAACCAACATCTGTTGAGAGTCAAGAGACAATCTAGCGTTTTCTCCATTTAATTAAGAAATCACATCAATGTTTTATCTAAGTATTCTTTTTCTACACTGTAATTTCTGTTAGTTTCAAGGGCAGCAAAGGGCAGCGACTCCAATCCGATACTAATTTAGATGCGGAATTTACTTCCCTAAATGTCAATGATAAATTAAATTTGCCATGTTTGTCACATATACTCCGTTGGGGCACTCTTAATCTAAAGCACTCTAATATCTTAAGTTATACACGCTGATGATCTTCTTATCTACACCAACAACATTGCTGAAATGAAAAATAAATCTAAAAATCTAAATTAAATCTAAATAAAAATAAATCTTCTGACTTTACAGTATATGGTAGATACAGAGTACATTTCTTTAAACTTTATTTTAGTTTAGAGATACAGTGCAGAAACAGGCTCTTTGGTCCACCAAGTCCACACCAACCAGTGATCACCCCTTACACTAACACTATCCTACATAGTCGGGACAATTTACAATTTTACCAAAGCCAATTAACGTACAAACCTGTACGCCTTTGGAGTGTGGGAGAAAACTGAAGACCTCGGTAAAAACCCACATGGTCATGGGGAGGACACACAAACTCCATACAGTCAGCACCCGTAGTCAGGACCGAATCCAGGTCTCTGGCGCTACAATCGCTGTAAGGCAGCAACTCTTCAGCTGCCACCGGGCCACCCTATGTATTTTTAATTGTTTTTGTTCCCATGGAAGCTTATTACACATCGGTAGTCAATGGTTCAATGGTGCTTTTAATCCATGGGGTTGGGAGGGAGAGATAGATCTGCCATGATTGAATGGCGGAGTAGATTTGGTGGGCCGAATGGCCTAATTCTGCTCCGATCACTTATGAACAATAGGTTGTGTGCTACTGAAGAGAGTGATTAATAATTTAAATTATGTAACTTGTGTACACTGCAAAAGGGCCGCCTTGATTCTTGAACATCAACTTGTCAAATGATAAATGCTCTTTGAATTGCATTCCTGCTTAAAACAGCAACAAAAAAAATACTTGATGGTCATTTGCGGATCTGAGAGCTGTAACTGTTAAAAAATGTCAATCTGTTTTCAGTCAACAAGCCCATTTTTGGAAAACCATTCATGTTGATTTACATAACAATTGATCTATGCCTGGGGCTGTCTTTCAAAGACCATTGTGTTCAAGAAGGAACTGCAGATGCTGGAAGATCGAAAGTACACAAAAATGCTGGAGAAACTCAGCGGGTGCAGCAGCATCTATGGAGCGAAGGAAATAGGCGATGTTTCGGGCCCAAACAATTCTTCAGTCTGAAGAAGGGTTTCGTCCCGAAACGTCACCTATTTCCTTCGCTCCATATATGCTGCTGCACCCGCTGAGTTTCTCCAGCATTTTTGTGTACTTTCGAAGACCATTGTCAGGGTAATTGAGAATATGGAAACATAATAGTTAATGGATAAGTCTCTGGACCAGAGATGGATTTTTAGCTACGCACTGAAGATTGTACAATTTCCATGTATTTTGTCAGTTATATACCAGTTTTAGCATGATATCTGCCTGCATTGTTGCTGTGTCTCCATGCACATTGCATCAAGTAAATGTACTTTAGAAAGAAACTCTAGGCCAACGGATCAGCGGGACTGTAACCTCTAAACCATGGATTAATTTCAAATACATTGACAAAGTAATACTGATGACAATGCATCTTTTCCTCTCTTGATTCAAGTCTCGATGCGATTTAAGTGAAAGCACCAACATTTTAAATTCTGATCTGACTGATCTTAGCTGCAGATAGATGCATTTTTAGAAGTAGGACTGGAGGTGGAAGAGATTTTTAAAAGGACTAGATTGATTGATGGGGCTTGGCCATATATTGTTTAGTTTAGTTTAGTTTGGAGATACAGCTTAGAAACAGGCCCTTCTGCCTGCCGAGTTCATGCCGACCAATGATCACCCCATACATTAGTTCTATCCTACACACTAAGAACAATTTACAGAAGCCAATTAACCTACAAACTTGCACATCTTTGGAGTGTGGGAGAAAACCAGAGGACCCAGGGAAATCCCATGCGGTCACAGGTAGAATGTACAAACTCTACAGACAATACCCATAGTTAGGATCGAACGAACCCATGTCGCTGGCGCTGTAAAGTGGCAACTCTACCATTGTGCCACTGTGCTGCCCTAAATTATATTTGGAGCATTTGCATAAGATGATGAAAGCAGTTCTGAAATCTATATTGTGGAAATTAATGATTGATCCACTCTTACTGCGTATTTGTATTATCAGAAATTAGTGTTTTAAGGTACAAAGAAAGGTTGCTGAAAATGAATGCCAAGAGAATCAACCATGCAAAATGAGTGGTGTAACTGCAGCATATTACAACACATCGCAGGGAATGGGGTACATGTCATGTGCGCTTAGTTTAACTTGGTTGTATGTTCAGGTCAAACATTGTGGTGTGAAGGTACACAAAAGTGCTGGAGAAACTCAGCGGGTACAGCAGCATCTATGGAGCGAAGGAGAGAGGTAACGTTTCGGGCCGAAACCCTTCTTCAGACTGATAGGGGGTGGTGGGGAGAAGGAAGGAAAAAAGGAGGAGGAGCCCGAGGGCTGGGCGATGGGAGGATAAAGCTCGAGGGCTAAGGAAGGGGAGGAGACAGCCAGGGCTAACAAAATTGGGAGAATTCAATGTTCATGCCCGCTGGACGCAGGGTCCCCAAGCGGAATATGAGATGCTGTTCCTCCAATTTCCGGTGTTGCTCACTCTGGCAATGGAGAAGAACCAGGACAGAGAGGTCGGATTGGGAATGGGAGGAGAAGTTGAAGTGCTGAGCCACTGGGAGGTCAGGTAGGTTCTTGCGGACAGAGCGGAGGTGTTCGGCGAAATGATCGCCCAACCTCCGCTTAGTCGCACCGATGTAGATCAGCTGACATCTAGAGCAGCGGATGCAGTAGATGAGGTTGGAGGAGATACAGGTGAACCTCTGTCGCACCTGGAACGACTGCTTGGGTCCTTGAATGGAGTCGAGGGGGGAGGTGAAGGGACAGGTGTTGCATTTCTTGCGGTTGCAACGGAAAGGGCCCGGGGAGGGGGTGGTACGGGAGGGAAGGGAAGAATTGACAAGGGAGTTGCGGAGGGAGTAGTCTTTGCGGAAGGCAGACATTGGGGGAGATGGGAAGATGTGGCGAGTGGTGGGGTCACGTTGGGGCGTAAATGACGTAGGATTACTTTTTGTATGTGATGGCTGGTGGGGTGAAAGGTGAGGACGAGGGGGACTGCCCTTGTTGCGAGTGCGGGGATGGGGAGAGAGAGCAGTGTTGTGGGGTATGGAAGAGACCCTGGTGCGAGCCTCATCTATGGTGGAGGAGGGAAATCCCCATTCCCTGAAGAATGAGGATATTTCAGATGTCCTGGTGTGGAACGCCTCATCCTGGGAGCAGATGCAGCGTAGGCGGAGGAATTGGGAGTAGGGGATGGAGTCCTTACAGGAGGCAGGGTGGGAAGAAGTGTAGTCCAGATGGCCATGGGAGTCAGTGGGTTTGTAGTGGATGTCGGTCAGGAGTCTACCACATGCGATGGAGATAGTGAGGTCAAGGAATGCTAGGGAAGTGTCGGAAATAGTTCAGGTGTGTTTCAGTGCAGGATGGAAGTTGGTGGTGAAGTGGATGAAGTCAGTCAGTTGTGTGTGGGTGCAGGAGGTGGCATCAAAGCAATTGTCGCAGAAACGGAGGCAGAGGTCGGGGATGGGGCCCTGGTACGTAACAAGGATTATTCTACGTACCAGACAAAGAGGCAGGCGTAGCTGTGGCCCATGCGTGTGCCCATAGCTACGCCTTGTGTTTGGAGGAAATGGTAGAAGTCAAACGTAAAGTTATTGAAGGTAAGGACCAGCTCCGCTAGGCGGAGGAGAGTGTCAGTGGCTGTGTATAGGTTGCTCCTCAGGTCGAGGAAGAACCGGAGGGCTTTGAGGTCATCCTGGTTGGGGATGGAGGTGTGGAATGACTGGATGGGGGTGTGGTGGGTGGTCGGGGGAGGTTGTGGGTGTTGGAGGGATGGGGGTGGGTGGTCAGGGGGTGGGGGGGGTGGTCAGGGGGTGGGTGGCCAGGGGTGGGGGGGGGGTGTTGGAGGGATGGGGGGGTGGTCAGGGGGTGGGGGGGGGGGTGAGAGGGCTGTAATGTGGGTGGGGAAGAGCAGGGTTAACATGGTTGGAGGGGGATGAGGCAGAGTCAGTGGAACAGCCACTGAGGTTAGCAAGGCTGGGCAGACGGGCACTAGGACCCAGTGGAGTTGAGCCCAGGAGAGTGGGAGTGAGCAGCGTGAAGGCTTCAGGCCCAGTGGAGAGTCCAGGCTCCAGGTGAGGCGACGGCTGTGGGTTGTTGGAGGGGGGTGGGGTGGAGTGGCGCGGGTCAAGGGTCACCGGGCCGATGGTGGGTCCAGTGGCGCGGGTCAAGGGTCACCGGGCCGATGGTGGGTCCAGTGGAGCGGGTCAAGGGTCACCGGGCCCGATGGTGGGTCCAGTGGCGCGGGTCAAGGGTCACCGGGCCCGATGGTGGGTCCAGTGGCGCGGGTCAAGGGTCACCGGGCCCGATGGTGAGTCCAGTGGCGCGGGTCAAGGGTCACCGGGCCCGATGGTGAGTCCAGTGGCGCGGGTCAAGGGTCACCGGGCCCGATGGTGAGTCCAGTGGCGCGGGTCAAGGGTCACCGGGCCCGATGGTGGGTCCAGTGGAGCGGGTCAAGGGTCACCGGGCCGATGGTGGGTCCAGTGGAGCGGGTCAAGGGTCACCGGGCCCGATGGTGAGTCCAGTGGCGCGGGTCAAGGGTCACCGGGCCCGATGGTGAGTCCAGTGGCGCGGGTCAAGGGTCACCGGGCCCGATGGTGAGTGTCCTGTGGCGGTTTAGTCGGGCGGGTCCCGGTGGGTGGATGGTCGGGCAGGTCCAGGGGGCGATGGTGATGTCGGGCAGGTCCAGTGGGTGATGGTGATGGTGATGTCGGGCAGGTCCGAAGGGAGACGTCCTGGGCTAGTACAGGCAGATGGGCCGAGGAAGAGAGAGAGAGAGGAGGAGTGAGAGGGATAGAGGGGGAGATGGAGAGAGAGAGAGAGGTGGAAAGAGAGAGAGAGGTGGAGAGAGAGAGAGAGCAACTAGGCCAAGGACCAGGCTTCTGAGGCCAGAAACTCAAGACACAGGCTCAAAGCCTAACAACTAGGCCGGGAACCAGGCTTTATAGGCCGGAAATTCAAGACATGGAGCCTCGAGCCCAGAGTCAGTAGGGAGAGAGAGGGAGAGAGACCCAGAGAGAGAGAGAGAGAGAGAGAGAGGGCGACAGAGAGAGTCGGGAGAGATAGAGAGAGAGAGAGTGGGTGAGTGAGAGATAAAGAGAAAAAGAGAGAGAGAGTGAGAGTGGGTGAGAGAGAAAGGGGAGAGAGAGACAGAAAGAGAGAGAGGGAGAGAGAAAGCGGTGGGACAGTTTGAGAGAGAGAGAGCGAGAGTGTGGGTGAGAGAAAGAGAGAGGGAGAGATAGAGAGAGAGAGATAGATAGAGATAGATAGAGAGAGAGAGAGAGCGTCTGGGTGAGAGAGAGAAGAGATAGAGGGAATGAGAGATAAGGAGAGAGGGGGGGGATGTAGAGAGAGTGAGAGAGACAGGACAAAGAGAGAGATAGAAACATAGAAACATAGAAATTAGGTGCAGGAGTAGGCCATTCGGCCCTTCGAGCCTGCACCGCCATTCAATATGATCATGGCTGATCATCCAACTCAGTATCCCGTACCTGCCTTCTCTCCATACCCCCTGATCCCCTTGGCCACAAGGGCCACATCTAACTCCCTCTTAAATATAGCCAATGAACTGGCCTCAACTACCCTCTGTGGCAGAGAGTTCCAGAGATTCACCACTCTGTGTGAAAAAAAGTTCTCCTCATCTCGGTTTTAAAGGATTTCCCCCTTATCCTTAAGCTGTGACCCATTGTCCTGGACTTCCCCAACATCGGGAACAATCTTCCTGCATCTAGCCTGTCCATCCCCTTAAGAATTTTGTAAGTTTCTATAAGATCCCCTCTCAATCTCCTAAATTCTAGAGAGTATAAACCAAGTCTATCCAGTCTTTCTTCATAAGACAGTCCTGACATCCCAGGAATCAGTTTAGTGAACCTTCTCTGCACTCCCTCTATGGCAATAATGTCCTTCCTCAGATTTGGAGACCAAAACTGCACGCAATACTCCAGGTGTGGTCTCACCAAGACCCTGTACAACTGCAGTAGAACCTCTCTGCTCCTATACTCAAATCCTCTTGCTATGAAAGTCAACATACCATTCGCTTTCTTTACTGCCTGCTGCACCTGCATGCCTACCTTCAATGACTGGTGTACCATGACACCCAGGTCCCGCTGCATCTCCCCCTTTCTCAATCGGCCACCATTTAGATAATAGTCTGCTTTCCCGTTTTTGCCACCAAAATGGATAACCTCACATTTATCCACATTATACTGCAATGTTGCGATGGTGAGATGTTGAGATGTTGAAAGAAGCTGCCCCTCTCCCTCTCTCTACGTATATGAGAGAAGAGGAGAGAGGGAGGGAGAGGGGAGGAGGGAGAAAGATGTTGAGAGAGACTCTCTCTCTGTCTCGGCCCCCCTTTCCCTCTCTCTCTCTCTCCCTCTCTCTGTCCTGGGAGAGAGAGAAAGAGGAGAGAGAGAGAGAGAGAGATTTCTCTCTTTTTCCCCCTCAATATTTAATTCTCTTTTCTTCAATTTCCCCTTCATTTTTCTCCAATTTCCTCTCATTCACCCTCAATTCTAGCCTCATTTTCTGTAATTTCTCCTGAAATTCTCTCAATTTTCCCCTCAATTTCCCACTGTTTTCTGCATTTTCCTGATTGGTCGTGTTCACCGCCACTAAAGTCACCTGTTGCCGGGGGGGGGGGGGGGGGGGGGATTCGGTGGCGCTGATTGGCTGAGAGAGAGCGAGAGAGAAAAAATAATTTAAAAAAAGAAGGAAAAAAAGGAAAAAAAGAAAAAAGAAAAAAGGAAGAAAAAATGGGGAGAGAGAGGGAGAGGGAGAAAGGATAGAGAGATCAGCCACATTCTCTCTCTCTCCCAAGTGCCTGTAGTATCTGAAGCCTGAGTTCTAGGCCCAAGTGCCTGTAGTATCTGAAGCCTGAGTTCTAGGCCCAAGTGCCTGTAGTATCTGAAGCCTGAGTTCTAGGCCCAAGCGCCTGTAGTATCCAAAGCCTGAGTTCTAGGCCCAAGTGCCTGTAGTATGGGGGGGGGGGGGGGGGGGGGCTAGTGTGGGGTGGGACCGGGTGTGGGGGGTGATGGGTGAAATATCGAGGGGAAAATTAGGGGAAAAGGGAAAAATTAGGGAAAATTGAGAGAAAACGAGAGTGAAATATTCAGGGGGAAATGAGAGAAATCCAGGGGGGAGATTGAGGAGAAAATGAGCGAAAATTAGTGGGAAATTGAGGGAAAACTTGAAGAAAAAGTGAAATATTGAGGGGAAAATTAGAGGAAAAAGGGAAAAATGAGGAGAAAATAGCGAAACATTGAGGGGAAACGTGGGAAAAACTTTCCCCCTCATTTTCTCCTAATTCTCCCGTCAATTTGTCTCTATTTTCTCCTCATTTTTCATTCTTTTTTTCTTCATTTTCCCTCAATTATTTTCAATTTCCCACAAGTTTTCCCTCATTTCCCCCTCATATTCCCTCTCCCTTCCTCTCCCTCCCTCTATCTATCTCTATCACTGCCCCTCTCTCCCTCTCTCCCCCCCAATATTCCCCCTCTATCTCTCTCCTCTCCTCTCCTCCCCTACCCACTCTAACAACTAGGCCAAGAACCAGGCTTCTGAGGCCAGAAACTCAAGACGCAGGCTCAAAGCCTAACAACTAGGCCAGGAATGAGATTGTCTCTACCCCTCTTCTGTCTCTCTCTCTATCTCTATCTCTCTCTCTCTCTCTACTGACTCTGGGCTTGATGCACCGTGTCTTGAATTTCCGGCCTGAAAAGCCTGGTTCCCGGCCTAGTTGTTAGGCTTTGAGCCTGTGTCTTGAGTTTCTGGCCTCAGAAGCCTGGTTCTTGGCCTAGTTGCACTCTCTCTCTCTCTCACCCTCTCTTTCCCCCTCTCCCTCCTCTCTCTCAATCGCCATCTCCCCGTCCATCGCTCCCTCTCCCTCTCTCATCGGCCCGTCTCCCTGTACTAGCCCAGGCCTCCCTTCAGCCCATCTGTCTGTACTAGCCCAGGACGTCTCCCTTCGAGCCATCTGGATAAGTGACATTTCACAGACTGCTGGAGTAACTCAGCGGGTCAGGCAGCATCTGTGGAGGGAGAGGGGGAGAGAGAGATGGAGAGGAGAGAGGAATAGAGAGGGAATGAGGAGGGAGAGGGAGATGGAGAACGAGGGGGAGAGAGGAGAGAGAATGAGGAAGGGGAGGGAGAGGGGGGATGAAGAGAGTGTGGTGAATAGAGAGAGATGGAGAGAGAAAAAGATGGGAGAGAGAATGAGGGGGGAATAGAGAGAAGATGGAGAGAGAGGGGGGGAGAGAGGGGGGAGAGAGAGGGGGAGAGAATGAGGAGGGGGAGAGAGAGGGGGAGAGGGAGAAGAGAGGGAGAGAGAGCGAGAGAATAGAGTGAGGGGGGAGAGAGAGAAGAGGGAGAGAGAGGAAGAAGATGGAGAGATAGAGAAGAAGAGAGGGAGAGAGAGAATGAGAAGGGGGAGAGAGGGAGGGGGGAGAGAGGGAGAGAGAGAGAAGAGAGGGAGAGAGAACGAGAGAATAGAGCAAAGATTATAGCAGAGCAAGATAGACCACTCCTCTGAAATCCAATGGGCTGACGTGTAGTACGTGATGGAACTCCACGGCCGCCATTTGTTTATGCTCCCGCTGTGCACTCCGCTCTATCGTCTGGTGTCATCAGTGTTGTAGGGAACAGTGTTTGATTTAGCGCATCTATCACATCACATATTTTAGTTAATTTTATTGTCAATGTTTTCCACGTTCCCCCATTTCCCTCCCATCTTTCCTCCCCAGCCGCCACCTTTGCGTAATTTCCCTTGCATTGTATTGTGCAGTTTCCCTTCTATTGCTTTAACACACACTGTGCACAAAATTAAATTTAACATATATATATATATATATATTTATATGAATGTATGTGCCTGTGTGTGAGAGGAAAGTTAAGGGTCTGTCCCACCAACATGCGATTGCATGCGTCTAGCGCGACCAAACGTGGTCGCTTGAAAAATCTTTCACTGTGCTATATAAATAAAAGTGACTTGACTTGACATATTTCTCTAGTTTCTTTCTTCAGATTTCCTCTAATTTGTTTAGCAAACTTTTTCTTTCAATCTCTGTGTGTGTGTGTGTATATATATTTTTTTTCAATCTGTGTGTGTGTATGTATATTTATATATATACACATACATACATATACACACACACACACAGATTGAAAAATATATATATATACATTTTTCTTTTCAATCTCTGTGTGTATGTATATATACACACATATACATACACACACAGATTGAAAAAATATATATATATATATACTCACACACACATATATATACGCACACACATATATATATATATACATATATATATACACAGATACATATATATATATATATATATATATATATATATATACATATATATACACACACACACATATATATATATACACATATATATATATATATATATATATATATATATATGTGTATATATATATATGTGTGTGTGTGTATATATGTATATATATATATATATATATATATATAGATATATACACACATATATATCACAATATATATGTATATACATATACATACATATTTGTATGCACACACATATATACACACATATATATATGAAATCCTAATATTGTGAATAAAGCATCCATGAACACAATGTCGAAATATTTTTCCATTCTATATTAGCGTAACACAATGTAGTGATACATACCTACATATTTAAATTCAGTCGAAGTTAAAGCTGGTCAAATAATATGGTGATCTTCTTGCTTTTTTTGAGACATGGATTTTTAAAAATGTGAATGTCTCATAATGACACATTTGTGGGTCAGCCGTATATTGCACCAACCCCCACAATTTCAAATAACTCTAAATTGAACTTTATAAACAAGGAAAAAACGTTATATTTACGTCATTTATGGTAATATTTACATAATTCACATCATTCTGTGCACAACATATACAGGGGGTTGCAGTGTTTTGAAAGTAATGTAAAATACAACATATTTCACACAATGATAGCCCACCCCTTGCTTACCCCAAAGAACAAAATTTCCAATTTATATACAATAATAAATAAATCGTCATTTGCACAAATTTGTGTGGCTAACGGGAGGTTCTCATACTTCCTCTTGAGCAACCTGCGTTGGGAAACAGAATTTCGGCGTGTTCAGGATGTCAAATAGCGTTTTGGAACTGCATGCAATTTAGCCTCTCATTGGTCTGCCTGTTGGAAAACTAGTGAAGTTCAGTGTTCAGAACAAAGATGGCAGGTGGTTGACAAGTACACTAGAATTTGGTGGAGGAGATCTTGTCGACGAGTATTCTGGACCCGCTGAAATTACAGAAAATCTCATATTGGATTAACTAAGAAGGAAAAAATGTAGTTATAACTACATATCTGCAGAATGAATGATATATCATTTAAGTGCAATTGTTCAGTTGTGGGGAGATATCTGTATATTGAAGATGCATTTTGCCACTAATATGTCAATTTACCTTCAATGTAGAAGAGCTTATTTAAAACTTCTAATGTAGGCTGAGAGAGAGAGGGGAGGAAGAGAGTGAAAGGCAGATGGGGCAGAGACCGAGATACCGAGAGACAGGGAGAGAGAGAGAGAGGGACAGGGAGAGAGAGATAGAAGGGGCAGAGAGAGATGGGAGAGAGAAGGGGGGAGAGGAACGATGGCACGTTAAAACGTACAGCCGCCCCATTCTGACAGCCGCCGAACCCCCACCCGACCATTGCACCCTTCTTCACAGCGGCCCAGCGATGTCTCGGCTCTGAAAGTTCGAGGGATCTAATCGGTAACTACAGTAAGACCAGCCCCGGATCATTGCGCTACCCGACTCAAAACTGAGGTTAAAATCTCGTGATGGGTCTGATGTGTCTCTCTCCCCATCTCTCTGCCCCTTCTCTCTCCCCCTACGTATACACATACATATGCACACATACATATGCACACATACATATGCACACATACATATGCACACATTTATATGCATATATGGAGAGGGAGAAGGGGGGTGAGGGAGAAGGGGGGAGAGGGGAGAAGGAGGGAGAGGGAGAAGGAGGGAGGGGGAGGAAGGGGGAGGGAGAAGGGGGGAGGGAAAGAAGGGGGAGGGAGAAGGGGAGAGGGAGAAGGGGAGAGGGAGAAGGGGAGAGGGAGAAGGGGGGGAGAGGGAGAAGGGGGGAGAGGGAGAAGGGGGGAAAGGGGGGAGGGGAGAACGGGGAGGGAGAAGGGGAGAGGGAGAAGGGGGAGGGAGAAGGGGAGAGGGAGAAGGGGGAGGGAGAAGGGGAGAGGGAGAAGGGGGGAGGGGGAGAAGGAGAGGGGGAGAAGGGGGGAGAGGGAGAAGGGGGGGGGAGAAGGGGGAGGAGAAGGGGAGAGGGAGAAGGGGGAGGGAGAAGGGGAGAGGGGAGAAGGGGGGAGGGGGAGAAGGGGAGGGGAGAGGGAGAAGGGGGGAGAGGGAGAAGGGGGAGAGGGAGAAGGGGGAGGGGGAAAAGGGGGGAGGGGAGAAGGGGAGGGAGAAGGGGAGAGGGAGAAGGGGGAGGGAGAAGGGGAGAGGTTGAAGGGGGAGGGGGAGAAGGGGGAGGGAGAAGGGGAGGGAGAAGGGGGGGAGAAGGGGAGGGAGAAGGGGGAGGGAGAAGGGGGAGAGTGGAGAGAGGGAGAAGGAGAGAGGGAGAAGGGGGAGGGAGAAGGGAGAGGGAGAAGGGGAGAGGGAGAAGGGGAGAGGGAGAAGGGGAGAGAGGCAGACGGGGGAGAGGGAGAAAGGGGGAGGGGAGAAGGGGAGAGGGAGAAGGGGGAGAGGGAGAAGGGGAGAGGGAGAAGGGGAGAAGAGGGAGAGGTAGAAGGGGGAGAGGGAGAAGGGGGAGAGGGAGAAGGGGAGGGAGAGGGAGAAGGGGTAGTGGGAGAAGGGGGTGAGGGAGAAGGGGAGAGGGAGAAGGGGGAGAGGGAGAGAGGGAGAAGGGGGAGAGGGAGAAGGGGGAGAGGGAGAAGGGGGAGAGGGAGAAGGGGAGAGGGAGAAGGTGGAGAGGGAGAGAGGGAGAGGGGGAGGAAGGGAGAGAGGGGAGAGGGAGAAGGGGGAGAGGGAAAGGGGGGAAGAGGGAGAGGGAGAGTGGAACGAGTAGCACATTATAACGCGCAGCCGTCCCATTACGACCAAAGATTATAGAGCAGAGCTCCACTAGTATCTTTGATTGGACCATCGCCGCCGCTGCTGCCGAACTCCCCGACCCCACCATTGCACCCAAAGATCATAGAAACATAGAAACATAGAAATTAGGTGCAGGAGTGGAGGCCATTCGGCCCTTCGAGCCTGCACCGCCATTCAATATGATCATGGCTGATCATCCAACTCAGTATCCCGTACCTGCCTTCTCTCCATACCCTCTGATCCCCTTGGCACAAGGGCCACATCTAACTCCCTCTTAAATATAGCCAATGAA
>JAWMAR010000230.1:3610627-3613127 GCA_036785375.1 Leucoraja ocellata
GAGTCAGTCGCATGCTGGTGGGACAGGGTCATGAGCGTGCTCCAGTTAAAGCCAAAGGTCCTATAGCAGAGTGGAGTCAGTCGCATGCTGGTGGGACAGGGTCATGAGCACGCGCGCTCCAGTTAAAGCCAAAGGTCCTATAGCAGAGTGGAGTCAGTCGCATGCTGGTGGGACAGGGTCATGAGCGTGCGCGCTCCAGTTAAAGCCAAAGGTCCTATAGCAGAGTGGAGTCAGTCGCATGCAGGTGGGACAGGGTCATGAGCACGCACGCTCCAGTTAAAGCCAAAGGTCCTATAGCAGAGTGGTGTCAGTCGCATGCTGGTGGGACAGGGTCATGAGTGTGCGCTCCAGTTAAAGCCAAAGGTCCTATAGCAGAGTGGAGTCAGTCGCATGCTGGTGGGACAGGGTCATGAGTGTGCGCTCCAGTTAAAGCCAAAGGTCCTATAGCAGAGTGGAGTCAGTCGCATGCAGGTGGGACAGGGTCATGAGTGTGCGCGCTCCAGTTAAAGCCAAAGGTCCTATAGCAGAGTGGAGTCAGTCGCATGCAGGTGGGACAGGGTCATGAGTGTGCGCGCTCCAGTTAAAGCCAAAGGTCCTATAGCAGAGTGGAGACAGTCGCATGCTGGTGGGACAGGGACATGAGCACGCGCGCTCCAGTTAAAGCCAAAGGTCCTATAGCAGAGTGGAGACAGTCGCATGCTGGTGGGACAGGGTCATGAGTGTGCGCGCTCCAGTTAAAGCCAAAGGTCCTATAGCAGAGTGGAGTCAGTCGCATGCAGGTGGGACAGGGTCATGAGTGTGCGCGCTCCAGTTAAAGCCAAAGGTCCTATAGCAGAGTGGAGTCAGTCGCATGCAGGTGGGACAGGGTCATGAGCACGCGCGCTCCAGTTAAAGCCAAAGGTCCTATAGCAGAGTGGAGTCAGTCGCATGCAGGTGGGACAGGGTCATGAGCACGCGCGCTCCAGTTAAAGCCAAAGGTCCTATAGCAGAGTGGAGTCAGTCGCATGCAGGTGGGACAGGGTCATGAGCACGCGCGCTCCAGTTAAAGCCAAAGGTCCTATAGCAGAGTGGAGTCAGTCGCATGCAGGTGGGACAGGGTCATGAGCGTGCGCTCCAGTTAAAGCCAAAGGTCCTATAGCAGAGTGGAGTCAGTCGCATGCTGGTGGGACAGGGTCATGAGCGCGCGCTCCAGTTAAAGCCAAAGGTCCTATAGCAGAGCAAGATGGGCTACTCCTGCTAAATGCAATGGGCTGACGTCACGTGTAGTAGCTATGGAGGGGATCATGGGCATTTTCCCGCGCCCATTTTAGCAACCTGAGCCTACCTGACCCGACCCGACTCGCACTGTCATCAATGTTGCGGGGCAACAGTTTGTGTGGGTCAGATTCATAATCTGTCAGTTCAAACTTCTTGTCATGAATAAAATTTGATTCTGGTAATTGTCTTTTTTAATGTTTTTTAAATCATTTCTTTTTAAAAGGCTCACAAGCAGTGTTTGAGTTGATTTTGTAGTAACCGGAACCGACCCGACTCGCAGGGTGATTGACAGGGGGGGGACTTTTTGTGCGTGATTATAGGGTTAGATTCATAATTATGTTAGTTCATAATTCTGTTAATTTGTGTTAAAGAATAAAATGTTTATAAACACACATACATGAATGTGGTATAAATGTATAGAATCATATAACACACACAATTATATTTCTTCTGATCCAATAATGAACTTTATTTCAGACTAGACATGGTATATTATATAAGAAATTTTGTAAATAAGAAACATTGTAAACCTCCCCGCAACTTCACACACACTAGGCCTTATCCCCCCCCCCCCACCCCCCGCACTCCCGTGCCTGCCCCCACACTACGATTGGTGGCCTCTGCATCAGTGCTAAACCGCGGGGAAAGTTGCATTTACTCCCGCTGTTTGCATTAAAGCACTTCCCAGAGTTTGCATCGAGTGTGTAAACGTGGAGTAATGGCCTCTAGAGGGGAGAGAGAGAGAGGGATAATAATTTCTAGAGTTTCACTGTGTTATTTAGCCCCTCCCTCCCCTCTCTCTCTGACTGTCTCTCCCTACTCTTCTCCTCCCCCATCCTTTCTCTCTCTCCTCCCTCTCTCCCCCTCTCTCTCTCTCCTCTTCTCTCCCTCTGCCTCTCTCCCCCTCTCTCTTTCCTCTCCTCTTCTCTCCCTCTGCCTCTATCTCCCTCTGCCTGCCTCCTCTTCTCTCTCCCCTCTCTTTCTCTCTCCCCTTCTCTCTTCCCCTCCTCATTATCTCTTGCCCCTCTCTTTCTCTCCCCCTCTCTCTCTGCCTGTCTCTCCTTCTCTCTCTCTCCCCCCTCCCTCCACAGATGCTGCCTGACCCGCTGAGTTAATCAGCACTCTGTGAAACGTCACTGATCCAGATGACTCGAAGGGAGACTTCCTGGGCTAGTACAGACAGATGGGCTGAAGGGAGACGTCCTGGGCTAGTACAGACAGATGGGCCGAAGGGAGACGTCCT
>JAWMAR010000230.1:3618127-3623127 GCA_036785375.1 Leucoraja ocellata
CTCATTTTTAATAGATCTTTACTCACCACCATAATAAAGACAATTATTTTAACACTTCTGTACGTTTTTGGTTTTGATCTTGTAAGGGATTGGTCTCCACAATATGGCCCGCGGGACACATCAGGCCAGTGACCAGGAGATTGTTCGAGCTCAGATTCGTGTCCGGGAAGGAAGGCGATGGCTGTTACCCGTTATATCCCTCGAATTGTCAAGACATCATAAGCAAAGATCACAAGCCCGCCGTGAAGAAGGGTGCAATCAAAGATTATATAACTCTGCTCTATCTTAAGGGGTTGGACAGGCTAGATGCAGGAAGATTGTTCCCGATGTTGGGGAAGTCCAGGACAAGGGGTCACAGCTTAAGGATAAGGGGAAATCCTTTAAAACCGAGATGAGAAGAACTTTTTTCACACAGAGAGTAGTGAATCTCTGGAACTCTCTGCCACAGAGGGTAGTTGAGGCCACACAGTTCATTGGCTATATTTAAGAGGGAGTTAGATGTGGCCCTTGTGGCCAAGGGGATCAGGGGGTATGGAGAGAAGGCAGGTACGGGATACTGAGTTGGATGATCAGCCATGATCATATTGAATGGCGAATGGTGCAGGCTCGAAGGGCCGAATGGCCTCCACTCCTGCACCTAATTTCTATGTTTCTATGTTTCTATCATCTTTGGGTGCAATGGTGGGTCGGGGAGTTCGGCAGCAGCGGCGGCGATGGTCGCAATCAAAGATACTAGTGGAGCTCTGCTATATAATCTTTGGTCGTAATGGGACGGCTGTGCGTTATAATGTGCTATCGTTCCACTCTCCCTCTCCCTCTTCCCCCCTTCTCCCTCTCCCCCTTCTCCCTCTCCCCCTTCTCCCTCTCCCCCTTCTCCCTCTCTCCCTCTCCCCCTTCTCCCTCTCCCCTTCTCCCTCTCCCCCTTCTCCCTCCCCCCTTCTCCCTCTGCCCCTTCTCCCTCTCCCCTTCTCCCTCTCCCCCTTCTCCCTCTCCCCCCTTATCCCTCTCCCCCTTCTCCCTCTCCCCTTCTCCCTCTCTCCCTTCTCCCTCTTCCCCTTCTCCCTCTCCCCCTTCTCCCTCCCCCCTTCTCCCTCTCCCCTTCTCCCTCTTCCCCTTCTCCCTCTCCCCTTCTCCCTCTCTCCCTCTCCCCTTCTCCCTCCCCCCTTCTCCCTCTCCCCCTTCTCCCTCTCCCCTTCTCCCTCTCCCCCCTTCTCCCTCTCCCCCTTCTCCCCTTCTCCCTCTCCCCTTCTCCCTCTCCCCCCCTTCTCCCTCTCCCCCTTCTCCCTCTCCCCTTCTCCCTCTCTCCCTCTCCCCTTCTCCCTCTCTCCCTCTCCCCTTCTCCCTCCCCCCTTCTCCCTCCCCCCTTCTCCCTCTCTCCCTCTCCCCTTCTCCCCCCCCTCCTTCTCCCTCTCTCCCTCTCCTCCTTCTCCCTCTCCCCTTCTCCCTCTCCCCCCTTCTCCCTCACCCCCCTTCTCCCTCTCCATATATACATATACATGTGTGCATATGTATGTGTGCATATGTATGTGTGCATATGTATGTGTGCTTAGTATGTGTATACGTAGGGGGAGAGAGAAGGGGCAGAGAGATGGGGAGAGAGACACATCAGACCCATCACGAGATTTTAACCTCAGTTTTGAGTCGGGTAGCGCAATGATCCGGGGCTGGTCTTACTGTAGTTACCGATTAGATCCCTCGAACTGTCAGAGCCGAGACATCACTGGGCCGCTGTGAAGAAGGGTGCAATGGTGCGGTGCGGGGTTCGGCGGCTGTCAGAATGGGGCGGCTGTACGTTTTAACGTGCCATCGTTCCTCTCCCCCCTTCTCTCTCCCCATCTCTCTCTGCCCCTTCTATCTCTCTCTCCCTGTCCCTCTCTCTCCTCTCTCCCTGTCTCTCGGTATCTCGGTCTCTGCCCCATCTGCCTTTCACTCTCTTCCTCCCCTCTCTCTCTCATCCTACATTAGAAGTTTTAAATAAGCTCTTCTACATTGAAGGTAAATTGACATATTAGTGGCAAAATGCATCTTCAATATACAGACATCTCCCCACAACTGAACAATTGCACTTAAATGATATATCATTCATTCTGCAGATATGTAGTTATAACTACATTTTTTCCTTCTTAGTTAATCCAATATGAGATTTTCTGTAATTTCAGCGGGTCCAGAATACTCGTCGACAAGATCTCCTCCACCAAATTCTAGTGTACTTGTCAACCACCTGCCATCTTTGTTCTGAACACTGAACTTGACTCGAAGCAAGTTCCAGTGACGTCAGTGAGTTGGGGAAGTCCAGGACAAGGGGTCACAGCTTAAGGATAAGGGGGAAATCCTTTAAAACCGAGATGAGGAGAACTTTTTGCACACAGAGAGTGGTGAATCTCTGGAACTCTCTGCCACAGAGGGTAGTTGAGGCCACACAGTTCATTGGCTATATTTAAGAGGGAGTTAGATGTGGCCCTTGTGGCCAAGGGGATCAGGGGGTATGGAGAGAAGGCAGGTACGGGATACTGAGTTGGATGATCAGCCATGATCATATTGAATGGCGAATGGTGCAGGCTCGAAGGGCCGAATGGCCTCCACTCCTGCACCTAATTTCTATGTTTCTATGTTTCTATCATCTTTGGGTGCAATGGTGGGTCGGGGAGTTCGGCAGCAGCGGCGGCGATGGTCGCAATCAAAGATACTAGTGGAGCTCTGCTATATAATCTTTGGTCGTAATGGGACGGCTGTGCGTTATAATGTGCTATCGTTCCACTCTCCCTCTCCCTCTTCCCCCCTTCTCCCTCTCCCCCTTCTCCCTCTCCCCCTTCTCCCTCTCCCCCTTCTCCCTCTCTCCCTCTCCCCCTTCTCCCTCTCCCCTTCTCCCTCTCCCCCTTCTCCCTCCCCCCTTCTCCCTCTGCCCCTTCTCCCTCTCCCCTTCTCCCTCTCCCCCTTCTCCCTCTCCCCCCTTCTCCCTCTCCCCCTTCTCCCTCTCCCCTTCTCCCTCTCTCCCTTCTCCCTCTTCCCCCTTCTCCCTCTCCCCCTTCTCCCTCCCCCCTTCTCCCTCTCCCCTTCTCCCTCTTCCCCTTCTCCCTCTCCCCTTCTCCCTCTCTCCCTCTCCCCTTCTCCCTCCCCCCTTCTCCCTCTCCCCCTTCTCCCTCTCCCCTTCTCCCTCTCCCCCCTTCTCCCTCTCCCCCTTCTCCCCTTCTCCCTCTCCCCTTCTCCCTCTCCCCCCTTCTCCCTCTCCCCCTTCTCCCTCTCCCCTTCTCCCTCTCTCCCTCTCCCCTTCTCCCTCTCTCCCTCTCCCCTTCTCCCTCCCCCCTTCTCCCTCCCCCCTTCTCCCTCTCTCCCTCTCCCCTTCTCCCCCCCCTCCTTCTCCCTCTCTCCCTCTCCTCCTTCTCCCTCTCCCCTTCTCCCTCTCCCCCCTTCTCCCTCACCCCCCTTCTCCCTCTCCATATATACATATACATGTGTGCATATGTATGTGTGCATATGTATGTGTGCATATGTATGTGTGCTTAGTATGTGTATACGTAGGGGAGAGAGAAGGGGCAGAGAGATGGGGAGAGAGACACATCAGACCCATCACGAGATTTTAACCTCAGTTTTGAGTCGGGTAGCGCAATGATCCGGGGCTGGTCTTACTGTAGTTACCGATTAGATCCCTCGAACTGTCAGAGCCGAGACATCACTGGGCCGCTGTGAAGAAGGGTGCAATGGTGCGGTGCGGGGTTCGGCGGCTGTCAGAATGGGGCGGCTGTACGTTTTAACGTGCCATCGTTCCTCTCCCCCCTTCTCTCTCCCCATCTCTCTCTGCCCCTTCTATCTCTCTCTCCCTGTCCCTCTCTCTCCTCTCTCCCTGTCTCTCGGTATCTCGGTCTCTGCCCCATCTGCCTTTCACTCTCTTCCTCCCCTCTCTCTCTCATCCTACATTAGAAGTTTTAAATAAGCTCTTCTACATTGAAGGTAAATTGACATATTAGTGGCAAAATGCATCTTCAATATACAGACATCTCCCCACAACTGAACAATTGCACTTAAATGATATATCATTCATTCTGCAGATATGTAGTTATAACTACATTTTTTCCTTCTTAGTTAATCCAATATGAGATTTTCTGTAATTTCAGCGGGTCCAGAATACTCGTCGACAAGATCTCCTCCACCAAATTCTAGTGTACTTGTCAACCACCTGCCATCTTTGTTCTGAACACTGAACTTGACTCGAAGCAAGTTCCAGTGACGTCAGTGAGTTGGGGAAGTCCAGGACAAGGGGTCACAGCTTAAGGATAAGGGGGAAATCCTTTAAAACCGAGATGAGGAGAACTTTTTGCACACAGAGAGTGGTGAATCTCTGGAACTCTCTGCCACAGAGGGTAGTTGAGGCCAGTTCATTGGCTATATTTAAGAGGGAGTTAGATGTGGCCCTTGTGGCTAAGGGGATCAGAGGGTATGGAGAGAAGGCAGGTACGGGATACTGAGTTGGATGATCAGCCATGATCATATTGAATGGCGGTGCAGGCTCGAAGGGCCGAATGGCCTCCACTCCTGCACCTAATTTCGATGTTTCTATGTTTCTATCATCTTTGGGTGCAATGGTGGGTCGGGGAGTTCGGCAGCAGCGGGTGGGTCAGTGAGTTCGCGGAAGCCGTCACGGACTTCATCGCAACAGTAACCGACAACATCGTCCCCACGGTAAGGGTAAGCACCTTTCCGAACCAAAAACCCTGGGTAGACAGATCTGTTCGTGTGGCCCTGAATGCTCGCACCGCTGCCTACAACTCGGGCCTGGCATCAGGAAACATGGACGTCTACAAGGCAGAGTCCTACCGACTGCGAAGGGCGGTGAAGGACGCAAAGAGAAGGTACAGGGACAAGATGGAGTTACAGATGGAGCAGCAGGACACCAGAAGCCTGTGGCAGAGGCTACGGATTGTAACCAACTACCGGAGCACCCCTCCCTCATCCGCATGTGCCGGCACCTCCCTAGCTGATGACCTGAACTCCTTCTACGCTCG